>JAYDZG010000008.1:18662610-18674314 GCA_034509265.1 Microcambeva bendego | reverse complement strand
TAGATGGCGAGATTTTCGCCAGCATCAACCAGAAGGATGGCATGGTCTGTTTCCATGACAACCCTGAGAAATACAACAATCCCGCGATGCTCCACAAAATTGACCAGGAGGTTCGTAATAAAGCTGAGGAGTTTTCTGATGGTCTCTGCTAGTCTAGAGAGTAAAAGCGGCACAGGTACAATTTTTGAGCCACACAGCGGGACAGGCTCAGTAGTAAAGTAAACCCAAGAATATATGTGATTCAGTTCTGAAAAAGGATTCATTTCAACAGTTATTCATGTCAAAAATGATTTGTTTGAACAGTTATCTTGAGAATAATTATAGCAGAAATTACTGATTTGATTGAATCGAGTTGTTTGGCGACAAAATGATTAAATTGAAAAGAAATAGAATAACAAGTGAATCTAAAGATTCTCTTTTTGCACTGCTCTATTGTTGTGCCATTAAATTGAAGTGTCCCATTGTATCTTCAGTTGTGGCATATAGTAGTATATGTCGTGTAAATAAATCAAGGCTGCTGGGTAACATGGCCACTGTGAAATGTGAAGGTTGTAGTTCCACATCAAGTTTCATTTTTGTATTAATCTCTTATAGATGCTGAAGTGTATAGAATTAGATGAGAAACTGAAGGCCATGGATCAGGAGATAACAGTAAACCCCCAGTTTGTTCAAAAGGTATTTTTACTATCATTGTTTTATGTAAATACAAATCTGTTGGTTTATTATGCATACTAAATGCATTTCCTTTTTTTTTTCAGAGCATGGGAACGCAGGAGGACGATGTTGGCAGTAAGACATCATCCTACTCCTGAAGCCCCTTGACCACACCCTGCCATGCCTCTTGTAACGTTAAAGCTCCATCATCAGGAAGAATACCGTTTTATTCAGTGCGGACTGTATCTGAAGAAATCCAAAAATATCTACAATTATCTTCTGTTGTTGTTTTTCTTTTCACTGTGCACCCATAAACCTTTCCTCTCCTCCCGGGTTTTGTCAGTGTTTTATTTATCAGCATTGAAGTGGAAAGCCATGTGCTGTATTAACCACCCCAACAATAAAATGACTGGATTTCTTTGTTCAAAAAGCTCAGTCTATTTATTTTAGTAAAGTATTTGTTTTCTATTTTACCTGCTCCTCCCAATTTAGTGAGTCAATCTGGTGCTTGAGACCCCAAGTGGTGCCCGAGGGGGTGACTTGACTGACACACACTCCGATCTTGGGATTTGCATGTGAGGTTTTGCTTACGGAGATCCCTGACTTCTGCACTCTTTCACGTTTGTGCAGGCACCCTGGGCAGCCAAGGTCTTTACACAGTCAGCCAGCCAGCAGACTGGAATGCCATTATGCCCTCTAGAGGGTGCTCAGTCTTGATGAGTTTCCCACATCATCTTACCCTCTTCCTCCATGATTAACTAGAACATACCGTCTCTCTTCTTCCAGATTTTCATAGACACCTTTAGGATGCATCAACAAAAAAGGAAACGTGTCTGAATCAAAAGTCACACATTCTGCCGCTGACCTGTGCTTTAGAACATAGCTGAATATTCAGGTCTTTTTTTTTTTTACTTTGTGGGTATACAATTACAGACTATACTGATCTTCATTGTCAGTTGGAAGCAACATGATGTTGGCTTTCCAAGAAGAGGAAATCAGCAGTCTGAACAGTTTCCACAATACTTTCCTTTTCAACAGGTGCTGCCAAAACTGTCCTCTTTATTAAAAAATGACTGAGAAAACGAGCTATATTCAATATTGATCACTAATGAACTGACACCACATACTGAACCCATAAATTTAAAATCTGTAACTTTTCACTTCAACAGTAGGCTACAGTTTGAGGTTCTAGATGATCTAGATGCGCTGGTTTTTATTCAGATTGTGATGCCATGCAGCTGAGCGACCCTGATCGTGCACTGTGAAGTGATTCAACATTAGTCGAGTGAATGATTCTTAATGGTTAAATTGTAGGCTAGTTCAGACTGGTCAAGATTGCGGAGTCGGAAATGACGTAGATGAGCTGATGCTTCAAGAATATGCAATTCAAACCCAGCAACGCCATTTATGAATGGAAATCGCACTAAATGTGTTATTTCAATCGAATTAAGTCGTTGAATCGATCAATTGTTTAATTCGTTCAAATGGAAAACAACGTGCTTCATACAGGCGTCAGAATTCAACACAAACCTTTTGCTAAAGCTAACGCTAACGCACGACCGCAATTATGACTGACAGTAAACTTGGCCAATAGGAGGTTGTATTTTCTAAACAGAGGCCGCGCCTTGAGGCAGACTGGCAGATAAACGAACCAATAGCGGGATTCCGGGATGAACCGCGAGCCAATCAAATAGCGGTGCCTTGAGGTTTGCGTCGCCCACGGTGTTCGCTTGAATTCCATTGCCGTCCATTAAAACATCCGACTCGGAGGGGAATAAGACAACATTAAAGTGGCCTGTGGATTAAAATCGCACCTATGCTGGAGCTGTGCGTGGAATAAAGTGCGCACTGAGTTATTAAAATAAAGCGGAGTGCCGCATGTGGAAGGCACGCATCTCGGCTGCCGTGGCTGCTCACATAGCTTGCCAAAACGGAACGGTTGGCTGATAACAAGCCATTCGGCTCGGCTCGGCTCGGCTCGGCTCGGTTCGGTCCGGCTCGGGTATCATCACCGATTTAGACGCCGCGGTTCGGATGTGATTTGACTGTCATGAGTCCGGCCGGCTGCTCCCATGTGAACGGCTTCAAAGTGGAGAACTGGAAGCAGAACCTACGCGTCATTTACCAGTGCTTTGTGTGGAGCGGCTCGGCCGAAACCAGGAAACGCAAGGTAAAAAAAAACACACCAGTCTGCTCGGATGGGGCAGCAGTACCGGGTCGGATGCTGCAGTTCGGTGATGCACACAGCCGTTCTGCAGCTGGCCAGCATGGGCTGGTCGTATCTGCAGAATTCGCCATGTGAGCTGGCTTCTAATGCATTCTCATGGCATTCTCTTTCCATCTCTCTTATCTGACCTTGTGCGGATCTGCTGCACCTCGTTTTTGATGTTTGTTTATTTCTAACAGCACATATTTACATGCTGACTATACATCCATTCTCACAGCTCCATCACTGATCAGGTGGGATTTGGGTGAGTGTCCACCTGTGCTCACTTCTCTATGCGAACTAACCTGTTCGGCAGTGTCGGGATGAGTGTGGGGATGTTTTTACCTGTGCCCACTTCTCCGTCTTCATGACTGCGAACTAACCTGACTATGATGGGCAGGTGCAGCAGTGTTGGGTTTATGTTTTTTTTATGATGGAGAATAGTGTGAGACACTACAGATGAGAAAATAAGTCTAATCAAGGATGTAACACCCCACCCCCCTTTTTTTGTTGCTAAAATCTGCACCAATAATGACAAACTTTAATCATGTTGTTCAAAACAGTTGATTGAAGAGGGAATTGAATGATTCCTTCCACCTGAAAAGAAATCGATTCATTGATTATTAAGATGTTTAAGAGCAAAGTGGTGCTGAGTTCATGGTAAATGAAAGATTATTGCACTGATGGATCTTATGGGTATACAATTACTGCCTGTAGTCACACCATTTGCTGTCCACTCCAGCACTGATGAGCACCTGCTACACCCAGAATGCCACACACCGTCATTGTGTTATTCAGGATTGAGAATGGACCATTACTTCAAATGTCAGCTGTAACTTCTAGGCTACAGAACTACAAAAGTGGAGAACTACAAATATTCTGCTCAGGGATGTAGTTTCATGTATTAGGCATGTTCATATTCAGTATTTAGGCAATCAATTCTCTGACAGCTTTCCGAGGAGTGGACAAACCATTGACTGCCGGTAGAATGATGGGTTACTACGACTCAAAGGTGCCATGGGTCAAAATACTTCTATGGGTGGGATTGCAAATAGTTGTAGTACCAGTATGGGGGAGGGCGTCTCCAATCCATAGCCAGTTTGTTACTGGGGATCCCCACAGTGTCCAAGGAGAGTGTATGTGCCCCACACTCCCACCGACATGCAGTCCCACCATTCCCTTCTTACTCTTCCACATTTTGGTGGATTTGTGTCTTCGAGAGAGCCACGTCTATTTCTCTGCTTTGGGCACTATCCTAGAGGGGCCCAAGGAGATTTGAACCCAGGAGCTTAACAGATAATCCTGCTATAATTTCCTGTTCTTCAATTATCTCAACTGAATAATGATCAGTAGCACATGAGCACACGCTACATCTATAGCATTTTTTAACGATAGCCGTTGTCTCAAAAGTCCAGGGCAGACAGACCAAAAGCCCCAACCTTAAATGACAGGTAGAGACCAAATTTGACAGGGACCCCCATCCTGCTTGTGTGGGTAGATGGAATTTTTCATCACTGTTGCAAGATACTGCACAGATATGCTGAATAATCGAGAGCAGATGCGGTACCCAACTCTGTCGAGTGAAAGGAAGCAAATCTAGCACCTTATTGGTTAAAGAGGATGGTTAAGTAGTTGAGAGATGTAATAAGTTTTTTTTGTAAAAATGTCCACCAATAATGACGACCCTCCGTCTCTGTGCAAAATCATTAAAATTTAAGTTGAGAGCAGAGTGGGTATTCGTGCAGGTCGGTCACTGGTCTGGGGTTTGGTATCTGAGTTCGTGTGTCATCAATGGGCTTTTATGCTGGACACGAATGTTCGACACCTCACTGCCATGGTAACCGGCATTACGGTAAATGAACGGCGCAGAGCCACAGGAACAGACACATCGGGTCTATAAAGGTAGCGCTAATGAGCGGCAAATTTACGGCAAAATGAGCTGCAAATGTAGGAATCTGGTGGTTTTTCACTTCTACTCATGACTTCTACTACTTTTGCTCTGGGAAATTCATATGGTGTATGGAGAATCATACACCGATCACCAGGTCAACCAGCTTGAGGAATGTAAATGTTCCTCGTTCCTGTCTTTGTGCAGTGCCATGAATCAGCCAACAGATGGCGTAATTGCACTGGTGCTCCCACCTTCGCATGAGGCACTTGTCTGGTGCAGGACTTACATGTCCAGTTCCATCCAAAATATCATGTGTAGGGCAGGAATACCCTGGACAGGGTGCTAATCTGCCTTCCAGACAGTGTAGACACCCAATAGGTTGATCAGCACTGCTGGGCTTGTGTAATACACCAAAAAAATGTTACAAAAGTGAATCAATTCATATTGGATTTTTTTCCAGTCGTTATATCCCTGATAGTCTTGTACCCAAACCCCAAAGCTATCAAGGCTGGGTTTTGCTGGGTTACCTGGGCACTCCCTATTATTCACAATCGGCTGCTTTAGTCTGCTGGTTGGGAAAAGACAGGGCTAAAATGAAAGTAGATGCGGTCTTGAAGGCTGTCTAAGGACCCTGGTTAGTAGGCCGTGGCACCCGTACCAAAGTGCAGGAACATGGAGATCAGCACATGACCGACGTTACGCACCGATTCACCAAAATATGGGCAAAATGAAGGGAGCGTGTCTGAAGGAGGGCATGCCAGAAGAGTACGCTATCCTCATACATCATCAGGGTCTCCAGCAGAGGACTATGTACCTGCTCTTACTAAACTGAGAGAAATAGTATATCAATGCAGTAATCATATTTTTTGGGGCATCTTGTGCTTCATTGTGTTTCATGTTATACGATCCCTCAGCCTGACATTAATAATTCATCCGTATTTCAGCGGCCTACGTTTTTAATAGCCATACACAGGCCGTTATCCGAATCCCATACTCTGATCCCAATTCGCTGAAATATATAGAGGAAAAGGCCCAATGTGGCCTGAGCATGTGGAAAGTTCTGACCAGTTCTCCCATTGCCCAAAATACCTAATCACTCCACCTCACTCTTTAATTAGAGTGGCTAACATGTCTTAATGACATAGAATACCTTTGAGACCAGCATACCTTTTGGGACCTGCTTGGATGAACAGTGTCCCTCGTCCTGAGAGGAACCATCCCAGAAGTAATATTGTACTATTACACATAATAGATATTGAAATATAATCAATAATAATTTCTAATTTGATTTTATCCACTTATAACATTAGTTTTCATACCTGCTTCTACAATTTGTGCCGAAATATAAAGGGTTAAATTAAAGGTTTGGCTTTGTCGGCCCCTGCTGTTACTGATCGTTGGTGAAGTTCTAACAATTTAGTTCATTTAGAGACTGATTACACGTAATCGTATTAGCGACCAATCCAGTTGTATTGTTCTTCTAAATGCTTTGATATTTCTAACTTTATGGCGATGGCCATGATAATAGCGTGGGTGTGATTACTGCATGGTTTGAACTGGGACATTAAAAAGAACTGGTGTTACTGGTTTTAGTTTTGAGGTTGAACTTTTAAGTTTATATTCCTCATGATACATGGGTGGCACTGTTGTGGGTGGTGAGTAGCACTGGGTCCTGGGTTTGATTTCCAGTAGAGACGGTCCGGGTCCTTGAGTTAACTGGAGATACTGAACTGTTCTGTAGGTACCTAGTCATTAGGATGAACAAACTAGTGCATTGTAGTTCCAGTCCCAAGTCTACATAAATGGGGACGGTTGTGTCAGGAAGAGTATTCGATGTTAAAACTATGCTAAATCAATAATGCGGATCACGTTCTGCTGTGGCCACCCCTAACGAGAGCAGCTGAAATGATGAATTGAAGGGCAGAGGCATCTTAAATCGAACTCTGATTTGTTTAGCCTCTTTATGCCACACCTTCCGGTGTTGCTGGATGTACAGATCAATAGATCATCTAGTCAAACACGAACAGCAAAAGCACAGAGCGTGATGTAATGAGAAACAGGTGACGGGGATAGAGATTGTTGTAGCGAATAAAACGGTGAAAAATGGTTACGTGTTAAGGTTGGCAACCTGGCATAAATACAAGATATAAGACAGCAGACCTTTATTCAAAACCACATTTTTTTTTTGCTAGAAAATATTTGTTCCAGGTTGGCACCCTTGCAGGTTGATATGATGGTGCCACAGCAAAAGGTCTGTTCGATTTGCAGATCTAACTACCACACCTGTATCCAAACGATGCACCAAGACCTGCAAGAACAGAACCAAATAAGCACAACCGTACATCAGAACACCCATATGAGAAGTCAAGTCAAGTCAATTTTATTTGTATAGAGCTTTTTACAATAGATATTGTCACAAAGCAGCTTTACAGAGTTTAGGACCACCAGACCAAACTAAAGCAAACACAGAGGGTTTTCAAAAATGTTGGAAGCTGCGTCACTCCATTGCTATCTACCTAGGCAGCTGTCTAACTAGCCCTTCAGAAAAGCCTCTGCCCACCCGTGAGTGTGCGTTTAAGTTTCTCTTTGTCTCCCTCGCAGGCCAAGTCATGCGTATGTCACATGTGCGGGGCGCATCTGAACCGGCTGCACTCGTGTCTCCACTGCGTTTTCTTCGGCTGCTTCACCAAGAAACACATCCACGAGCACGCCAAAACCAAACGACACAACCTAGGTAAGTCTGTGTGAACCATTCACTCCTGAGTGAACTTCTTTGGCTGGCCTGACACAATCCTCCCTATTTATCTGTATGCAACGTATAGTACAATGTACTGGTTTATGTGAGAGGACAGAGCAGGGTGCCGAGTAAAATGATGGCATGTTTTTTGACTCCCCCTACTGGGGCATTCTGGATTGCAGTCGAGGTGAGCATACTGCTGCTCAGATCTGACCTGTTTGCAGCCCCTAGTGGAACCCTTTTCATGCTCGTTCCCCCAGAGATGCTTTTCCAAATGTTCTCTCACTGTACAAAAAAACAAATGACCGAATGAATGGGACAGTAAACCACAAAACAAACGGTATGATATTCCACCACGAAAGACTAACAATTCAACACATACTAACAGACTGCCGACTAACTCTGAAAGGGACAATAATAAACTTTTTAACACAGTTAAATCTAAAATATCTTTTATAATTTGCTCTAAATGACGCCGAGTTAGGAAGGAACTTCAGAAGCCACAACAAAGGGGGTCTGAGGATAAAAAAAATCAATTCTGTTCCTCAGTCATACCCAAGAAAAATCTTGTTAGAGCGGGACCACGGTTGGACCGTTATTGTTTCCACTTGAACCCGCCCCGCGAGAATCAAAAGACTTTAATTATCTCCTCAGCTTTAACGAGGAGGGCGGGGCTCCTCCATTTACGAACCGTCCACATGAAGCGGAGGCTAAGAGGATAATTGTAGAGTGCCGGGGACTCATTTATGTTCTAAAAGCGCGTGGACACACCCTCCCGTGTGTGTAGAAACGATTCGGACGCATGAATTGTGGTGACGTGAATGGAGACCTCGTTTATTGATGAGTTTTTAGGAACAACGATTGTGTCGTATTTGATTCCCCCTTTACTCCTGAATGTGAGTGGTCATGATTAACAATTCCCTTCAACCGACACATGAGCAGCACTGACAACTCACTCAATTTCCATCACAGACAAAAACGCAAGACATTCCAATTTTGGTTATACTTCCTTGAATATTTGTTGCATTTAGTGCAGCATTTTACAAACTTTCAAGTGAGCGTGCCTTATTGTGTCCCCAGTGAAATTATTACTATAATTCAAGGAAGACGAGCATGACCTCAAAACAAAAAGCTAGACAAAATATACTTCTCTTTTAAAAATGTGGGAAATTTGGTCCCACTGTGGTTTACAAGATGCAACAAAGCCTTCACAAGGCTCGTGTATGCATTTATTTAATTATTACTATTTTTCTTTGCCACTCTCATAAAAAAAAAAAAAGAAACGAAAAAGACCCTGAATACTTTTGATACATTCTTCCACATCGCTGAGTTTCTGAAAAATCGGCGAGACACCCCCACCCCGGAGCGACGTTTACCATTTAATTAGGTTAGCGGTTGAACCAGGGATGCGTGCACGGCTCCAGGATGAATCTCCATGGAAGCGTGCAGGGGTAATTAAGATAGTGTAATCAAATTGCCACTAATTTCCGGCTACACCTGCCCCATATCTCCAGGATCCGAGCAGAGGCGGGATTTCTAGGTCACGGTGTGTTTCTGTGACTTCACCCACCTCGTTCACGCCTGTGCTCAGAGTGTGTTTTAACTCGCTCCTGCTCTGGTTTCCATGGTTACCTGAAGGCCTGCGATGGTGGGTTATTCTGGTTGTTTGTGTTTGAGATCTTTACCTCTAAGGTGGCATTCGATTCCTCTGCTGCTTGTGCACTAGCACTTGCACCCTCTGACACATCAGCAGCCCGGCAATGGATTTTTTAAGAGTTTCTCTTCATTCTGGGTGCAACAGCGACTCTGTTATAACATGGTTACTCTCTTTATCTAGTTTACCCCTTTTGCGGGAGTGTGGGGTGGGACAGTGTCAGTTATTTCAGGGTCCTGGAGAACAGTCAGGTGCCCTAAAACCTTTGAGCAGGTGTGTGTTTCATACGTGTTGATACAGGCACAATGTAAATGACATAAGTAGGCACCGTGTTCTTCGAGAGTGTGTGTTTGAATGAAGAAAAAGTGAGAACTAATCAGGCCTTCATCAGGTTGCTATGGGAACAAAAGTGCACCCTTCATCACTGCAGGGATAGAATCGGATGGATGTGATTGGACGAGCTACGCTATACGTGACCCTTCCTGCCTCTCCAGTCTGACCATGAGAATCGACGCTCAGTAGCTTTCTGACATTATGGGAACAGTTTTTGCGACGCAGTCAGCCCCTAGTGGGCATGGTTGGCAATTCAGAAGGCGCAGCAGCCAAAATGAGCCGCTAGTCTTCTGGGTGGCAAACGGTGGGACTAAAAGGGTTTGGGCTTCGAGGATTTTTAAGGACCCTGGTCAGTAGGGATGGTGTGTTAGTAAAATATCCCCAAAACAATTCAATGTTCCATGGGGTAGGCAGATCACTCCTACTAAAATCAACTTAAGCAGTGATGATTCAGCACTTAATTTACTGGACAAGTAATCGGAAGCTGGCCGGTTCAATCACCACCATGGGCCGGGTTGGGAAAAGAAGGGACTAAAATAAAAGTGGGTCTTCAAGGACGTGTGAGGACCCTGGTTAGTTATAGTAGCGCTATATAGGAGGGGAGGATGGGTTTGTGTGTCGGGTGAAATTACCCTCATTGGGTGCCTCAAGTCTCAAGCAGCGAAGAGGAACTGACCCTGACCAAATGGGGAGAAAATGTGTGAATAAAATAGGCTGACTATATTGGGTATATTACCTGATAACATGATTGAGGACTTGATATACAGTATTTACTTATTTTTTTTTTCTTTTGATGGCAAAACAGTGTGCTGATTAAAACCACAACCTCCCAGCTTAGTGCCATGCAGAGATATGATCAAAAACGTTTTTGTAATGGAGAAAAGTACAGCCACATTATGGCCAAGATCTGATAAATTTAACAAAAAATGTTTATCAAGAATGTGTAAACTGCTAGAACTTTAATTACCTCTCTTATCATTTGTATTTAAATATTTCTTTGAAGTTTTGGGGGGTGAGGAAACAAAATCTTGTTTTTAACCACTGAATCTTTTGGTTTTCTAAACTTTCTCTTCTCTGTCGCTCAGCTATAGATCTTTTGTACGGCGGCATTTACTGCTTTGTTTGCCAAGACTACATCTACGATAAAGACATGGAACAGATTGCCAAAGAAGAACAGAGGAAAGCCTGGAAACTACAAGGTAACTGCTTTTGTGTAGCATGGCATGTAAAAATTAGCTTGTGTGGTCGTTTGGAAAGTAATTGTTTGGGCGCTCGCATTGGCGCAGCACTGAGATCTGAGTTTGGGTACATACTGTTGGGAGAGGATGGTCGATCGGGTCCCTTGTTGCTGCTGTAATGTTGCCAAATTGTCATAATGTTCTGGCTCAATCGAGTCTGTTTGGGGGATTTACAGATCATCTGCTCGTGTCTGTATGACCGTGCCGCTGATCCCGCTGCTTTTCTGAATTGCAGGTATCGGAGAGAAATATTCAACGTGGGAACCCACCAAGCGAGAACTGGAGCTGCTTCGACACAACCCCAAACGACGGAAGATAACAGCTAACTGCACCATAGGTGAGTTCCTCCCTGAACCTCTTCACCTCATGGGTTCGTATGGAGATCCATATCACGCACGGACAGTCACACACCGATCTGATATCTTGAACTGGTCCTGTCTCGAGTTGGGGGGGGGGTGGGGTCCGTCCTCATCAGGGCAGGGTCAGCAACAGTAGAGATTGAAGTGAGGAAATGAAAGATTAGTAGATGCACAAGTGATTAATGTGAGAAAGAATTGGGTCATTTATGCCATTTAAGCTCACTTAGTTTCGCAAAAGGACACACCGAGTTGGAAGAACATCAAGCCTCAGGTGATGCCACGCCGCGCCAAGATGCCACTTCTTTTGATTAAATAACAGCCGCTGTGCTGATGTTAAAAAAAGGCCGGATTCGAAGAGTGCATTACAACATTCGGTTGTGCAGTGAACAGAAAGAAAGTAACTGTAGACCTCGACTGTTTTCATCACACGTCCTCAAACACAAATGGTTCCAACACAGTACCTACATAGAGTACAAGGTAGTAGTGCCTGTAGGGTCTGGCCAATGTGTGGCAGGTAAACGCACCCAGTGCCCCCCTAATTAATCTGGAATATGCAGATCTTACATGATGGAACATTTGGAGTGTACGAGGAGAAGCCTCTTATGGTGTGACTATCTGAGATTCTGCTACAG
>JAYDZG010000008.1:18537006-18565437 GCA_034509265.1 Microcambeva bendego | reverse complement strand
CCAAATAAATCCCCTCTTTATTTTGGCTTGTTTCTTAATATATCCTTGAAACTCACACATGACTCTCACACAGACACAGACACACACAGACACACACACACACACACACACACACACACACACACACACACTCACACGTACCTGCTGGACAGATTTTCCATCAGAACTTGGGAAGTTTTATGGATGTATCCCACTGAAAACAGAACGTTGTCCTCTTGTCTCGGTACGTTTCTTATTTCCTTCACAGACATGGGCATCATAACGATGGTGGAAAGTTCCTTCCGAAAGCATCAGGATCCTTTATTTATCTTCTGCAGTGGCACCACATGGCATC
This sequence comes from Microcambeva bendego, assembly GCA_034509265.1. Taxonomy (NCBI): domain Eukaryota; kingdom Metazoa; phylum Chordata; class Actinopteri; order Siluriformes; family Trichomycteridae; genus Microcambeva; species Microcambeva bendego. The sequence continues at coordinate 18,565,103 of JAYDZG010000008.1, read as the reverse complement.
GGCGATAAATATGGGTGTGTCAGCTCTCCAGTGTCTGTATTTTTCCACAAAATAAATCATTATTTGGAAAAGCAGCGATTCCTCATCTCAGCTAAACAGACCTACAATGGAATCAAATTACTAAATGAGTCACCTGAACCTGATTAATTCTGACACAGATATGATTCGTGAATCAAATAACAGTATGGTTCAAATGTAATATTGTCAAATCTCAGTGAATTGAAGTAAGTCTAATAGACAAATTAATCAAATTGTTCAAGCAACTTGGGGTCAGTTTAATAATTAGCTCAAAAGGGTTAAATTATCAAAGATTTGTTTATTTAGACCCGCAAATGACTTGTGAGTCAAATATTAATACACAAAAGATTTTGTTAGAACAAATTAAATTATTGAAGTGAGTCATATTGCCTGAAATGAACATCGTTCTGTTTATTGTCTCAAATATCACAGTTAAAATGTATTTTTTATTGTTTATTTATTGTTGTTGTTACTATTATAAATACTATTATTTATATTATTAATATTTCTAATATTATTATATCCATTATATCAGGGCCCCTGAGCAAGGCCCTTAGCCCTGTAACCTTAAGTATGTAACTTAAATTTGGCAAGACACAAGATAAAATAAATGTTCCAATAATCACAAAAATAATCTGATTGTTCGAGCTCATTTAGGAGTCATTTAGGAGTCTGATTCTTTCGAGCATGAACGTAAATGAAGCATTTAAAATAATTAAACAAACCAATACAAAATAATAAATCATTCAAAAGAATCAAATTATTATTAAAGTGAGTCACACTGCCTGTAACCAGACACAACTCTGACTCACGAGTCAGATTTTACATTTCATGGATTTAGAGTCAATAAAATTGATGGTCTGAAGGAACAAAATAACTAAAATAACCTAAGTGATGTACGTCAGTGCTGAAGAAGTGCTGTTTTTTTTCTTTATAAGCAGTCAAAGTTAATAATGACAGGACTTACATTTCTTGACATTTCTCTGCTGTTCCACAGCACAGCACCAAACAAGCTCAGAAGCAAGAGCGGACCAAAATTTTAATGCAGTAATGAACCACTGCGCTACTGAATTAAAGTTCACAAGAATAATATTGCTGCAGTGAGTCACTTTAACCTCTTATTACTGAGACAGAGTTTGGATTTATTTGATTCACAAAGCAGTGTAACGCAGCTTGAATGAATCAAATGACAAATTATGTTACTGACAAAGCTCTGATTTCTGAATCAAACAAATCACATGAATCAAATGACCAATTATGTTACTAACGAAGCATAAATCAAATTATTTAATTTATGTTAAATTATGTTTTTGACAAATCTCTGAGTCATGGATCAAAATGAATCAAATGAATCAAATGAATTATGTTACTGATGAAGCTGTGAGTTGTGCATCAAATGTGTTTCCCTGATGTCATTTACTGCACCAGTTTTTTTAGGAACAAAGACAAAGCATTGAATATTAAACCTGGTTGGTGCAGAGTCAGCTTTTAAGCCCCAGATTTTAAAATATACCAGTAAGTGCCTGGTTGGTGTCAACACTTTTTTGGATACTCTATTAGCAGCTATAGCATTCAATTGTTCATAAGTGAAAAGGATTGTGGGGTAAAAGCTTCTCTGTAGCCTGGTTGTTTGGGTGCTTATGTTTATGTGATAGAAGGCACTGGAACAGATGTTTGCAGAGGTGAGACTGGTCAGAATCAGAACTTGCTGTGAATCAGGGCTAATTTAATTTATTCCATTTACAAGAAACAATCGTCCTGTTTTATTATTTTATTCTCCGTTTTCCCCGAAACTGACACCAGACAGGAGCCAGAGTTTTGGCAAGAGTCTGAAAGATCTCAGGCAGCGATGTTTGAGCTCACAAATGCAGCTGAACATGAGCTTGTTACAGTGCTGTAAATAATCAAAGCTAACATAGCAATGGTGGTAATTCAGGCTAGTTATGTTAGCCTTATAAGCTTAATAAAAATGCCGTAATTGGAACAAAATAGAAAATATCTGAAACTAGTAGTTTTAGCACATGAGCTAGCATATGACTTATTACTTTGAATTTGAGGACTCCGGATACTTTCATTAATGTAGTGGGCATTGACATGGTCAAGGTTAGCAGCTAATTAGCAGCTTACCCGCCATTCACTCTGGCTTTCTGCCACATTTAGCACCAATAACTGTTATTCATCATCCTCGCTTGTGGTCTACGTTTGTGTCATGAACTGAGTGTGCTTATTTTTTCTGCGGCACGGACAATAAACCGATCTCATGTTGTGTTCAGCCTCATTAGGCTTGAGTGCTAAACAAAGCTAATGTGTGAGGTTTATTCAAGCTATGTTTACTCATTTCTTGGGGAAATGCTAAAGTTTTTAAAAGTTTTTAAAGACTGAATGGGCACAAATTCCCACACACAGACACTCAAAGTCTTAATCTTAAAAGGTGTTTTATATTCTAGTTACTTATTTGTTTATGAATTATGTATTGATGATTTTTCATTTAATCATTTATTTTTGTAATTGTTTATTTATGTACTCGTGTATTTACTTTTTTATTTCTCTAATTTATTTAATGATTCTACCAAATATCAATTAATGAGTCATGAAATTGTCATGAAATATACTGATGAAGCTCGGCACTGTATATCAAATAAATCAAATGAACAAAGATATTGCTGATAAAGCTATGACACATAAAAGTAATAAATCAATCAAATAAAATTATTCAAATTACCAATCATGTTAATGACGAAGCTGAATAAAAGGAATCATTTTACATTTTCAGCATTTAGCAGACGCTCTTATTCAGAGTGACATAGAAAAGTGCTTCCATAGTAGACATGAAATAGTAGAATCAGCTTGACAAAACTCTAAAACATGAATCACATTAATTAAACACAATAAATTACCAGTTTAATCATATGTTTAGAAAGCGGAATCTTCTCAAACTAATAAATATATGTTCAAAAAACTTTCAGTGTTGCATTGTAGCATGAGGCTCAGTTATAAATGAAATAAGGGTTTGTGTTTACAATTTGGATTAAGTTAATCATGTACAAATGGACTAAAGGAGGGACATCAACCATGAATAATAGAATACCATGGCTTATTACGGTTGATTAATTGAACTCCATAACAACATCTGCAGCATCCTGACCTCAACGGCTCTGGGATAACCCAGAACATCAACTGATCAATCAGTCCCCAAGTCTTAAAAGAAAAAAGGAGGACTCCAGACCCAAAAGGAAAACAAAAGGGCATCGGACCTAGAAAATAATGAGAACAGACCATGGAAGGAACAAACAAACAGATACTCCTACCACCTTAAAAGTAGACTCTACAGTTGGATTTTTTGTTGGTTGCTGGTTATAACAAGGTATTTATTGGTTGATCGATACCTCATTACCTTCCCTTTTACCAGCACCTGTGTGGATGTGGCTTAAACCTGTGCATTCAAGACTAAGGTGTGTCTACATATTTTCTTCAGTGAATAAGCTCAGCTCATGTAAGTGGGTGGGTGGTGCGACCCAAAAAAGAGAGAGTTCTCATTACTGGAAACAGTTGAGAGAAAATAGATTTTACTGGAACATGCAGTAAGAATGTTCTCCACCCCCCACCCCCCACCACCTATAATTCAACTGGTGTAATTCTATAGGAACATTACGGCTTTGCTGAAGGTCAGACCAGCAGTTTTTCCATCTTATTCATGTAGGCGTATGGCCCTGGTTGCTCTGGTTTCGCAGTGGACATTACACAGGAGCTCCACACTAGTTATCTCATTAAGAATGCCACACCGGGCCATCGAAACATCTCTCTGGTTTACCATGTGCCACTCTGCATCCCATAAATAGGTTTAACTCAAACCCGTCCACAGGTGATAAAGGGACATACAGCATACCTCATAGTTTTAGGTTCTACTAGAAGGTCTGAGGGTGTGGATCCAGTTCTAGGTTAGGGTTTCTCAAGTGAACCACATGAAATTGACACTGTTCTGATCCAACTGTGGTTTACAACATGTAACATTAAGCCTTCACAATTGGGTATTTTTGTCATTACATGCCTGTTATAAATTGTTAATTTAATTATAAAAAGAGGACATTAGACCATGAAAAGGAGAACATTACAACCCTGGAAGGAACACATCAGATCCCAAAAAAGTACATCAGATTATGGAAAGGAAAAAAGGATGACATAGATTTTAATTTGACTTTACACAGTGTCAAAGACCCTGCCCCTTTTATTGAGACTGTTTTTTCCCACACAGCAGGGTGGCATGGTAGCTAAGTGAGTAGCACTGTCGCATTATAGCAAGGAAGTCCTGGGTTTGATCCCCAGGTAGGGCGGTCCTCTGGAGTTTGCATGTTCTCCCTGTGTCTGTGTGGTTTTACATCGGGTGCTCTGGTTTCCTCCCACAGGCCAAAAACAAGAAACCGAGGTGAATTGGGAATACTAAATTGTCCATGGCAGTGCTCAATATAAGCTTGTGAACTGAGTAAGCATTTCATTTCATGGATGTAACCAAAGTGTAAAACAAGACATTAAAATGCAAATAAACAAACAAACAAACCCCACTCAGAAGAACAGTGGATAATTTTGGGGCATCCAGCATTTTAATGTCATCATGTGCTTCTCTACAGCATCTACAGTAATCTAACATTATTAAACGATTCAGATTCAGGTGCCAAAACAGCAGCCCAGCATACATGTATAATTTTAAAGTAAAAATAGAATTATCCATCTGGATCGTAGATTCCTCAAAATCCTTGAGTCGATTCTGATCATATTAAAATAGCTGAAAATCAGATACGCCTTCCGCTGGGATCAGACCTCATTCCCTTCACGTTTGACTGTGCAGGTTTTGTATTTTCATCTCAGCATGTCCGGTTTTCAAACTGTCCTCCTCGAAACGTTATCAGACGTATTATCGACCCCTGAGGCACCTCGGTGTGGACTTGGAAATTCCATCCTTGGTGTTTTCCGAGCTTCTTCACTGTATCAGCTCTTGCGTGCAGAATACACCCAGACTATCTGAGCGGCCACCTCCTGAGCGTTTGCACGCACGGGCCACGCTAACCCGTCGATGGGTCCTGGTGACCTGGCGGGCACAGCACGAAGACCTGATGAGTTCGGAGATAAGAGGAGTGAAACGCATGTTCTAATCCTCTTACGCCGCCGATAATCACTCTAAATGGAACACGCATAATCGAGTTAAGCTAATTCGAACCACCTTGCAGACAGAGCCGCCTCTGCACACCTTTTCCGAGGTCCAGGGCGAAAGTTTCGGAGCCGGTGGTTTGTTTTGTCTCTGAAGTCCGTCGCCGGGCTCCTTTCTTGGCCACAGGGTGCCTAACCAAAACCAGATGCACCTACGGACAGTTTACATAACGTCAATGCGAGACGCCTCGAGTGACGCCCTGGCACTATAAACCACACGAGCGTGCTGATCAGATTTCCATCTTTCCAGGAGGGGGTCCTCGGGGGGCTCTCGGGGGGCACATTTATCCTGTACAATGCTTAGTAAACATATTTAGATCTGAAAACCTTTTTTTCTATGAAATAGAGCAAGTCGGTCAGTTTAGGAAACAATAAATAAGTTGAGCTTAATGGATAAAGTGCTGGACTAGTAATCAGATAGTCATTAGTTCAAGACCCACAACGGCCAGTTTGCTCCTATTTGCTTCTATTGGGCCCTTTTCTTCTAAACCCTTTTGTTGTACTGGAATTGTGTATGACTAACGACAAGTCATGGGATTTTTGCCCCCAAACAAAATAGCTCTCTCTGTACAGATACCCCACCCACTTTTTAGTACTGCCTTTCCCACTTAGCAGACCACTGGCTGATTTTGTCTACTGCTCTGCCTGCACTGCTAAACTTGCCGGCTAGCCAATAGGCAAGGCTATAAAACTGGGATGGTGTTGTTTCATGTCTGTAGAACATGTATCCTCCTGAAGGTTTCCTGGAGATTCTTGATTGAGCAAAATCTTCACGCACTTCCCCATAATTGCTTCTAGTGTTTGCCTGAAACAAACAAAAAAAGAGACCACAAGGCATTTTTCAGTGAGACGAGAACAGGAACACCGTCAGGAACCTATTTTGGTCTCCTAATTGAGAACCGTCTCTCCTTGATCCTTGCAGAGCCTGTGGACCATCATCTGACCATAAAAACAAAGCCGGACCAAACACACAGCGCAGTTGACTCTTGGATGTCCGTGTGTCCACGAAATCTGGGGACCTCAGTTTTCCATTTATCATTCACAAGCTTTTGTTTTCGCTCTCCGAGTCATTGACCTCCTAAGGTATGGCTGGTGCACTAACAAGAACCAGATGTCTCCAGAGAAGGGGGACGGGAAGTGAAAAGACAGAAGACAGTAGTCAGAGTCCCCAGACGGGCTGTCAGTTGGAACGAGGAGGCTCGGCAAAGGCAAGGAGGCCTAATTGAATCACCTGAAGATCGAGGCGGCACTCCCACGGTCACCTCCCCATCGCACTCATCAGTCTTCAGGATTTGCGGTCTGCTGAAATGCTTAAACACAATCGGTCCTGGGCGTAAATATAACCTGGCCTGCTTTCGACTAACGTGTTTAGTCAGGAGAGGTTCCCGCTGGGACCCAGACTTAGACGTGAAGCCTCGATTAATCCGAACTGTGGTGCATGGATTAATCACAGCTTCTGTGCATAGTTCCAGTCGATCTCCAGAGACAGAATGGCGTCAACATCCACGCATCACCGGATCAAACGGGATCTGCTCACTCGGCAGGCTCAGAGAGGGTCATGGCGGGGCTTGTGGTCTGCACAAGGCCATGAGATTACAGTTGAACAAGGCTGAGGGGTGCATGCGTAATTGATTTATTTTACAGAGGGTGCGTTTAAGGTTTTCGTCTCCCTTCATCAATCTTTCCTTGCCGAAGAGCCGAGGGGTACCATATTTCACCATGGACTATTTCTTTCAAGATTCTGTCACCACTAGGTTATATATATATATATGGATACACTAACTTTGTGCGAGGACGGAGCCGGTACACAAGTGTAAACTGGACTTGTTAAACCATGATTAGTTCAATAATAAAAGCAGTGCAGCGGACTTGGAGATTGCTAGAAAAGCCCACAACCACTGAGAACTTTAGTTAGAGGACTAGACGTTGAACAACAGGTTTAGAAACTCAGGTTTAGGACCTCAGGTTGAGGACCAGGTTAAAGGACAAGTTAAAGACTACAACTTCAGGACCTTCAGACCAAAGAACTACAGGCTTAAGACCACAGGTTTAGAACTTCTGGTTTAGAACCACAAATCAAAGAGCACATTCTGAAGACCGCATGTTAAGAACTACAAATTGAGGAAAACACATGCAGGGACTCAGGTTTTCACAACTTGAGGACCTCATGCTGAGAAACACAAATTGTAGTATAACTCAGTTATTTTGGCCAAAAGTATTTGGACAGCTTACCATCCTAATTCCACTTTTCAGATCTCAGAGCACCTGTGAGAATTGCTATCTATAACGTTGAACAAGCAGTTATGAGATCAAGTACTAACAACAAAACCTCACAGTGAACGCTCTAATTCATCCCTGTTTTGCACTAGAGAGCTGAAGTAAATAATCTGGAGAAGCGTCCTCATACTTTTGGTCATGTAGTTTACACTAGATCTGTCATATAGTCCTCAGCATGAGTCAGAAGAACACAGCTCAGGTTTCACTGTGGGTCTGAAATCCTGGTCTCGATCACTCCACATACACACACAGACCTACACACACACTGACAGTCGTGCTGAGACAGATCCCACTTAAGTCAGTACAGTGATTATTGTGATTGTTCACTGGTGCTGCATAAACCAGTTGGTTTACCGGTACCCATCTGGACTGGGATGGACTGCGCTGGCCAGTTTAGCCAAGCAGCGGCTTTATTACGATTTTTATGGACATGTGACCACAGGCTTAGATGGAAATCTTAGCTTTTTGCACCCACAACAGTCCTCACTCTTTTGGAAAAAGCTTTCCACTGGACCAAAACGCTCAATAATGAAGTGTCCACATATTTTTAACTTCTTGAATTATTTGACATCACATTTTGTAGATCTTTTCCACAGCTTGAGTGTGAAATAAAGCAGACTTGTGTGATGTTTCTCTGCATGAGGAACTGTGACGTGGATGTTGGATGATGTTAGAAACATTAGTTTGAGATTTTGGTTGCTGCTGTAGGCAAAAGTCCTGTTTTAGTCATTTGGAAGGTTTACTTTAGGATTAAGATTTGGTGACTGAGCAGTCCGTGGAAGCAAGTCTAACTTTCACATATCACAATTTTCACAATTTAATATGATTAAAAATGAAATTAAATCATTTTTTGTCACATAGTACAACTAGCAGTGACATACTTTTATGACTGATCAGCCACATTAGTAATTATCATTATTTATTGTTTTATTATTATTGTTGTTATTATTTTTACTTTCATTGTTATTATGATTATTATTATTGTTGTTGTCGATTATGATATCGATCATGATTATTCATGTTATTATTTTTACTTTCATTGCTATTATTATTTACTAGTAATATTTCTTTTGGATTAGGTGAGTTGGCCATTCAGAACAGAAATCTGCCATGATTGATTTTGTCAATGAAGATTTTTATGAAAGGACCACTGAAGCAGGAATTCTAATTGTACAGTTTGTACGAATGTAGATATTCCAGACACAATGGGCTTGTTTATTTTTTTGTTTTGGGGGTGGAGCTTCGAGTTAGGGTTTTCTTTCTGCTTGCATGCAGTCAACGGCCATTTCTTTCCCCCTGCCAGCAGCAGTATAATGTGGATTACTTTAATATAGGTCACACAAAGCCCTCCATTAAACACCCATCCATTTGTGCAGCACAAAAGATTTACTTTTTATTGGTATTTATTGAATGATTATAAAACAACAAAAGGACTAAATGTTAATGGAAACTCCCTTTGTTATTCAGTAATTGAACTGGGGAGGGTTCTTTTCATTTCATCCAGCAAAAAAGGTCCAAAACATGTGACTTCAAGCTTCGAGTCACCTTGCCATTCCAGTCCAACATTACTAGATGCAGAAAAATTCTAAAAGTCTGTTGAAGAGGCTGTCACAGAGGCAAGCCAGGTGTTTACATACTTTTAGCCATATTTAAACCATGTTGAGTTTATCAAGGGATAAATAAAAATCTTTTTGTAGTTTAGGATGCTGTTGTAGCTACATAGGGAGGGGGGTCAAGCTCAGTATGGTCAGACGTCCGCCTATTATTGGCCTGTTATTGTCTGTGCGTATGTATCAGGAACAAACAAGAACCACGAGCTTCTGCAGGAGCTTTACTGCCAACTGCAGACTTTTCATGCCAAACAAATTATCTGTGAGGAAAAAAGCTGAATGGCGTCCAGGAGGCGGATGAGAGTTCTCCTAAACCGTGGTAGGGCCAAGCTGGAACGATTCTCCCATCCCAATTAATCCAGATGAAGCATTTTGCTGCGGGTTACAACGAGGAACACGCCAGAGCCAATCAATTTCGGCTCGTCTCGTGGCTATAGGAGCATGGTTCTGGTGTTCAGACCAGAGAAAGTTCTCACCTTCTCGTGTTCCTCGGCAGGAACGGTGACGGACAGACAGACGGCCCAGCGTGTATCCCGTTTCGACCCCTGGCTCGGCCCGACTGTTGCACGTTCTTGCATCATTTCGGTCTTGTTTCAGTTCGGAACACAACCGCAGATGAGGCTGCCAACTGAGAATAAATCACGGGCGTCCACATAATGCTGATTCATTACAGTCGGCCTGGCTTCCAGAGCTCTGATGACGTCACGCTCTGTATACAGACCCGAATGTAGTTGCTGCATGTGTGAGCATCACAGATTACACGTTCGTAGCAAAAAGTATGTGGACACTTCGTCTGCATGCTCCATCATCTACAGATCAGAATATGTGAACCAGTACGGCATGACACAAAGAAGGCAGATGTTATTTGCACCCTGGTGTTTGCAAAAAATATTCTATTAAATAATAATACATTCTATTCATTGTATGGACTCTGATCTAGTTAACTTGAGTCAATAGAGTCTTCTGTGCCACCAGTCCAATAAATAAAATAAATTACAACTGTAACCAAAGTGTAAATGCACATTACATTACTAGACTACAGATGTTTCCACAAACCAAAAACACTTAATAAAAACTTAAATACAAATAACGAAACAAATTTGAAAGATGTGCAGTTCAGATGTAAGTTAACAAACAAAATATATTAAATGTAGAACAACAATCAACAAGAACAATAGGCACATTGGGCTAAATGGAATGTATACTATGGATGTAATATATTTTCTAAATAAACAAGAACAACCAAGTTGAAAGAGCAAAATGTCCAAAACTAAGTTACTACATACATGGTTATACAAAAAATTTTCATATGAATATTAAGGAATGAATGAGGCCAGTGCTAAGCAGTCGTGCAATTAGCTGTACTATGTGGGGAATGCTAAGTGTACCTGGGTACAAATCGACACTCCGAACAGAAGAATAATCACTGAGCCAGTCAGCCTTTCTCCATTGAAGCCGTTAGTATGTGGACATCCTGTCTCATTTAACATTCTGACCAGCAAATGCTCCTTTGATGGCCAGTATGTGGACCCCATCTCTGATCCTCTATGTGCTCCTTCAACAGACATCAGTAAAATTCAATGTCACAACACAAAGAAACGTCTCTAGGATGAATTGGAATGTTGACTGTCAGCCAGGCCTTCTCGTCCAGCATTCTGTCCCAACTGAATGGCCACTAGTATGGGGACACTCTGTCTAATCATTGATGTGCTTTATCTACAGATCAGAAATGTTTGAACTGAAAACTAACAACAGTCAACTGTCCTTCTGACTCTCTTGAATGACCCTACAGATTCCTCTTATTGATGAATGGTTACTAGTGTGTGGACACCACTTCTAATCGACATGCTCTGTCTACAGACAGTAAAATGAATTCATTGGAATTTTGACTGCCAGGACCCAACAAATATAGCTCCATGTGTTCCCCCTTTCTAACCTCCATTTCCCCCACTTCTCCCCTGAATTACACCTTGACCCCAGCGGTTTACTCTGTGCTCTGCACTGCAGTGTAACTATCGCTCATTCATCGTCACAAGTGGCCAAACCGAATAAATAAATATTTGTCAGGTTGGTGTACCAAGCCCACCTAACGATTTCGGCTCTACCGGGTCATGCCGGGGGGACCCGGGTGGCCGACTTCATTACCAAACACAAGGCAAGAGCAGATTGTTCCCATGCATCTGGAACAGACCATGAGCATGCATATTCAATGGTTTCTGCTTCAACAGCGCCTTGTTAATGGGTGCAGTGGTCATTTAGAACACATGTTGTGTTCAGAGTAGAACGGTTCTGTTTTACTGACCGGCAAATTATTAATGTGCACAGTGACCAAAGAAAACACGGCTGACCACCTAGATGGTCAGCGGCCACACTGAAATTGTGATGAAAAATACACAATCAGAGGTATGTTGACACCTCTGTCATTACTGAGGTGTTTCCTCTTCCACGCCATTCCATTTAAACAAAAAAAAAATGACCTTTAAAATATTTTGGAATTGAAATGAGGAATCAAGAATCTGAATCAGAAAACATACAAACGATACTGAATTGAATTCTCATATACTTGAATACATTTACATTTCATCTTTTTATAGCTCAATGAAGTTTTTTTTGTTGCAAATATTTACTTGACATATAAACAAAAAATGTTTTGTTGTCTAAACGTTTTACATTTTTTAACATTTTGGAATGGAACCCAAGAGTTGAGACTCTGAGTAGATCAGAACCCTACTCAGAGACGACTTGAATAAATGAAAATATCATATTTACGGTATTATAATTCAAATAATATTTTGTGAATGTTTAGTTAACATTTAAACAAAACGATATCTTTGTTTTTTAGACATTCTACCTTTTGACATTTTGGAATCGAAACGGACTTGAGAGTTGAGAAGCTAAATCAGAATTAAAATTACAAAAAAAACTATACCAAATCCTACTGAGACACGACTTGAATAAATAAAAAGACAATTTTATTATACTTCTTTTTAATTTTTTGTGAATGTTTACTCAACAAATAAACAAAACTTATATTTTTGTTATTTCAACGTTTTACATTTTAACAATTCGGTATTAAAATGGGAAATCCAGAATTGATCTTAGGAATCACATTTAAAATCAAGTGTTTTATTCACAGCAGTAGGTGTTGCTAAAATACCCTAAATCATTTGTTAGATGCAAAGCACAGTCAATAGTCAATCGAGTATCTACTCATTATCGTTTGTTGTATGAGTGCTTTGCAGCAACCTTGGTCATAGGGACCTGCTTGGTTGAGCAAGATGGCCCCAAACAACAGCACATCTTCATAGGAAAAGGTGCTAAAATGACCTGCCTGTCTGCAGAATAATCTCCTTCTATATATTTTTGCTCTGTATGAAGCTAAACATTTACTGACAGATGTTTGTGGAGGACAGAGACCCCCGTCCGAACCACCGTCAAGCAAAATCAAGCACAAATAAACTTCCAGTTTGATCCCTGGATGGTTATTTATAACGAATCAGGTATAAAAAGCAGCTCGTTAAAAATGATATTTACCACATATTTGTTGGGGTGAAGGTGGTGGAGGTGGGAAGGGCTTGGGGGTGCTGGTTGGCCAAATGGCTCCCACATGTGTGAATGTGAGTGTTCTGGTCATTACCCATAAATACCTGTGAAGAAAGAAAGTTGATTAATTGAGCATGTCCGCTAAGCCCTGGAAGTGCCAGCTGCTTCACAATGTAATTAGCATTGAATTTTCCTGTTTATTTGAATTGCTCCAAACTGAGTGGGTCAAGGGTCTGGCTCAGAAGCTACAGTACTATTGATTTTATAAAAAATGGGTTTAACCACTCTACCTTGTATCTTGGATTCTCTTTGGCTGCAGTTCAACAATGCACTCACTTCCAGTTGGTGACAGCTCCAGATATTAAGCATGCTAGATATTTTTCACACATACCATCTGTTTACCAGAAATAAACTCACTACATCAACCAACCTTAATTCCACACGACACCGTCAGAATGAATCGGAACTTCTACCATGAGCAAGAATCTTCCAACAAATTGTACTTTCAACTAAAATCACAAATTCCAACAGACACACTTCAATGTAAAAAATGAAGAGGCTTCTTGGTTTAATAAGATGAACAGTGGTCTCAATTCCACACAACACCATTGTGATGAATCAGAACGTAAACCGTGAGCCTGAACTTCTCAACAAAATGCTCTTGTAGCTACAGGGCACATATTTTTACAGACACACTATAAAAAGTCTTCCTGAAGGGTAGCAGGGGCTTCAGGGTTAGGGCAGTGGTCTCCTGCCTGATGCTTGCAAAAAGCTCTGAACTCAATTCCACACATCACAGGGATGAATAGGAAGGACTCTAGCTGACTTCTTGCCCAACTAGAGGCTCTTTCAACTACACGAGCACAGATTCCTACAGACACACTTCCAAAAACAGAAGTGACTTAACAAATGGAACAATGGTCTCTTGCCATCAACAGTCAACCAGAACTTCCATCCAAACTAAAGGGACAAAGATTCCTACAGACACACTTATGAATGCTGTAAAAAGTCTTCCGGAAAGAGTAGCTGGTGCTTCTAGGCTTCATAAGTTGAACAGTGGTCTCTTACCAAGGTCAGGAATAAAACCCAGATCATCTTAAGATGAGAGCCAAACCACTTGCTCACCAAAATTAAACGGAAAACATCAACCGACCTTAATATCTTCAAAAAATACCAACATTTATATCTTCATCATGGACACATGAGTAGAGGACGACCAGACGAGGACGAATCATTTTCATTTAAAATAAACAAACAAGCATTTACTCAACATGGTGTTTAATGTTGACGCCACTGAACCGGGACAGAGGGACGCAGTGGGACGCCTCAGAAACCAAACACTGCTGCACTAAATAGGATGTCAAATTAGTTCAGCACCAGCCGTGATGTAAGTATCCTGACACACTGTTTGGGATGTGGTGTGCGTGTGTGGTTTGAGTCCAAGCCAAGGACAGCAAGTGGGCAGGAACAGCCGAGAAATTGACTGCAGGACCGGGTACGAAGAAAAGGAACCAGATGATTGTTATTGTCCACATTCGGCTTTTACTCTAAAAATTAATGTACAGTTATTATGCTAACATAGTAAATGCTAATAGACTTGTTCAAGTTGTCTAATATCCGAACAAAGACACCTGACGCCTGACTTCCATTTCTCATTCCAGTTCTGGTGAGGCCACTGGGCTCTTGGGATCCTCCAAACTCAAGCTCTGCTCTGTACACTGGGCCACAGTTTGGGTTTGGAATCAAACACTACAATAATTTGGGTTCTGCTTATCAAAACCTTGTATAAAAACTAATTATTATAAACAATATTTATATGACAAAGAATAAAGAAGAATAAAAAACATTTCACTGTGTAAACATTTTATTTTTTAATATTTTGGAATTGAAACAAGGAATCCCAAAATTACTTCTAGTTTAGTCTATGTACTATTGGTATCAATTGGCATTTTTGATTGTTATGATGAATCAGTCGTATTGGAATCACTAAGCTGAATCAGAACCAAACATTTTACAATTTTTACATTTTTTTAATCAAAAAGAGGGATACTAAAGTCAGATGACATGTCACACTGTACCGTATATTAAAAATGTAATTTGGTCTTTAATATTCGAGAATTCCAGTGGTTAAGTGGGTAGCTATGTTGCCTCACAGCAAGAAGGTCCAGGTTTTTATTGCCAGGTGTGGTAGTCCAGGTCTTTTTCTGTGTGGAGCAAAGTTTGCATGTTCTCCCCCATGTCTGTGCTCCAGTTTCCTCCCACAGTTTAAAAACATGTTTAAATATAGACACTGAATTGCCCTATAGATCCCTAGCCACTAGGATGCACAAACCAGTGCTGGTCCCAAGCCCAGATAAATATGGAGGGTTGTGTCAAAAGAGCATAAAAAGTGTTCCAAATTAATAACATGGAGGAAAATACCCACTGTGGCGATCCCTAAGAGGAGTAGTCAAAAGAAAGACACTTTTAATAAAGTCTTGAATAAATGAATTTTGAATTGAGTCTTTCTATAAGGAGCTTCTAGGCTGAGAGGTAACTGATAAGGATTCTAGAAGCAAAAAGCAGGTCACTGTAGACAGATCTTATTTTCATAACCAACGACTTTTCACCTATTATCGGCCAAATTGTCCTGAGTTCACATTGGCAGCATCATGGGTGTAACGGGGATGAATGTGGGACATGGTATAGATGAAGGTGTAAATTTCTAAGATCAGTTCCTCTGATCTTAAACTTGGACCAGAGTACCAGTTGCAGGACTTGTTTGTCCACACATTATTTGTCCATCTCACTCCATCGCTCTTTATCTTGACCAGCTTCCATGTTCCCGAATTTCGATCATCGTTCATTCCTCTCTGCGCTGTCTGTAATCTGTCATGCGTGGGTTGATCTTCAGACCAGTGAAGATCTTGGTGTAATTTTTTAAAAATGAGTTCTGCAGGTCTGTCGAGGGGTGGTGGGGGTTTGGGGGGGGGGGACAGACGATCCAGAACTCCACTGTATCAACTTTCACTAGACCTTCCAGAGAATTTCTAAAAATGGTTTGTGTTGGGAAGGTCACGGCCGAGGCGTCATACGTGAGTGCTGGGTGATGTTCCTCCGGTAGCTTCTGCTGTGACAGGTGAGTTTTGGGGGAAGGCCAAATTAATCTGCATCATATTTTGGGAAAGAGCCTCCAGAACTCCAGAAGTTTTTCATCCTTCCAACAATTCTTTTGCTGAGGTTGAGCTATTCTACAAGCCTCAGCCTAAAAGCCTTCGATACTCTCTTAAAAAGACTTTCTACAATTGTGTGTCTGTGGGAATCGGTGCCCATTTAACTAAAAAAGCATAAGATAACAGTCTGGGTGTTTTACAGACCTTGGTAAGCGACCATGGTTCCACTTTGAAGCAGAGAAGACTCGGCTACTCTTTCAGGAAGAGCTTTACATTACATTAACAGTGTTTTGAAGTGTGTCTGTGGGAATGTGTAGCCCATTTAGTTGCAACAGCATTTAATTGGGAGAGAGATTAAAGCCCATGGTTGATGTTCTGATTCATGAGTTTTATACAGACCTTGGTAAGAGACCACTCTTCCACTTTATACCCAGAAGTCACTTTCAAGTGTGTCTGTGGGAATCTGTGTACGTTTAGTTAAGAGATCATTTTGTTGGGATGTTCTGACTCATGGTCGATGTTCAAATTTATTCCGATGATGTTATGTAACTCTAGATGAACCTCACTGACCTGTGTTTTTATTTACTGTGCTTTCTTGATTGTGTGATCTGAGCTGCTCTGGCGTTCTAATGCAACACAGTCCAACGGTTCACTGGCAGGCTGAGCCCGGCTATCCGCGGATCAAGTGTTAAATAAGGCGTTTTAATCGCACCCTAAATTATTTTAACAGTCCAGTCTCAGGGGAAGTCAGGAGCAAAACTGTTCTTTTATTTGACGCCATTGAGGCTTTTAACTATGTGTATTAGCCCTTTAATAACTTCATCAAAGCTAGCGTCCAGGCTAATCTCTCCCCGGAGGTGGTACTGGGGAGCGGCGGAGAAACGGCTCAAAAACCCCTACATACCTCAGCTCTAATACACATACTTAATAATAATAATAATAATAATAATAATAATAATAATACAGTAATAAATACAATATTAGTAACAATAACCAAAAACGACAATAACAATAGGATGGCATTATACAGTTCTGATCTTAAACAAGACCAACACTGGAATTATTAGTTTAGAGGTCAAGCACTAGTGGCTTTTAAGAAGCTTGGCATGCAGTCAGTGTTCCAATTCATTCCAAGTACTGCTTGAGGTCACTCTTGTGCCACGCTGTGTCCACTGCTGGCCCAGAGCAGAAAATAGCAAGTCCAAGTCTGTTCACACACTCTCCCAGGCTAATAAAACAGCACTAAGCTGAGCGTTGTCTTTATGGCCTACATGCTCGGCGAGGGAAATTTTGTCAGTGTAAAACATAAATCTTCACTTCAACCGACGGAAAATTCAGACCAGGAGGAATAACGGAGAAGAAAAACGTCTAGCCTCTGCCGGAGCTTAAATACTGCAGCTAGCAATGTTGGACAGGTTTTATGAGCATTGTTTCCTTTCCATTTTTTGGTAATGCAAGAAATGTGAGGCTGCTGGTCTGTTAATCATAGCAGCATTTGGGCAGAATGTTGGCACAAATACAGGAGGTCTGTGGCGGCATAGCTCATCTCCAAATTTAATTTACTGGACCAGAGTTTGGAAGCATCCTAGACAGGACACCCGTCCAGCTGGGGTCTCATATTGCATAATAATAAATAAATGGATAAATGGATGGATGGATGGGTGGACGGGCAGAGAGATGAATGGACAGATTGGTGGATATATTGATGAACTGATGAATAGATGAAGCATTAAATGATTGGATGAACTGATGGAGGATTGGATGGATGGGTAAATGGCCAATGAACAGAGGAACAGATAGATGTGATGAATGGTTGATTGTGGATGGACAGATGAATTTATAAATAGTTGGTCAAAATGATAGATGGACAGACTGATGTATTTATTAATGAAAGAATATATGGTCAAATTGAATGATGGAGAGACGGTTGGACGAATGGATGGACAAATTGAAGGATGGAGAGACGGTTGAAGCTTGGGTGGTTGGATGGATAGACAGATGGATTGTCACATTGTCACATGAACGGAGTAATAAACCTCATACTGGATTAGCAGAAGTAGAATCTCAAAGTTTTAGTCACATTGAGCGCCTGACATCAGCTCTAACGCAGGATATCTGATTCAGCATGTCGTAGACCGCAGGCCAATCAGAGTCCAGCGTGTTCCTAACAGAAAAGTTCAGGGTTCGAATCAACCATCAGCACTACCCCTAATCATTGTTTTTGGCACCATCAACACTTTCCAGTCCCAGTTTCTTTCTCCCGTTTGTATTTTGTTTGGAACGAGAGTCGGGCTGATACCATTAGCGCAGATCAGATATCAGCGTTATCGTCCGACTAATCGCTCACAGTGGCAACAGGAGACCGCCGTAACTCCACCGGTGTGACGGCTAACTCCGCTGTGCTGTTGGTTCACATGGCTGGGTGAGGACCAGCCCGAAACTTGTAATAAAAAAACACACTCAGAACACTCGGTCCTAGTGATGCCCCTCCCACTATGTTTAATAGAGCTGAATATGTACAAGATCACAATCGCTATTGCCGCGTACCTAGACCTTCACCATGTCACTCCTGCTGCGGCTCATTAGGAGACACAAATTGGGGTAAATTGGTTCGGCATTTACCATTTACATTTCAATCAAATGGATTTTTTGATAACAGGTATGAGTGCCAGGGAAAAGATGTCCAAAAGTATGTGGACACCTGAGTCAGCCTGGATCGGAGAACTTGAAGTTGACGGTAGGTGTTAGGGTCAACATAGGATTTTTGCCCTTTGCCAAGTCATGTGATTATTTACTATGTCTGGAAGGATTGGAACACCAGATGATGAGGTCCTACATGGAAAGGAAGCTATGGTAGCTTTTCTTCTTTGGTGGCCAAGAATATTCTTGGACTGGGTAAGGGCTCAACTAAGCACTCCACCATATATATGCCCCTTGCCAAGTCATGTGATTATCTTCTATGGTTAAAAGTGTATGAGTTTTTTAATGGGGTCTGTTTGGAGGTCTTCCTGAACTGAAAGTCATTAGGTTGATGATAGGGATTAGGCTCAAAGCTCAGATGTTTTTTCCAGACAATTGCTTTAACAAATATAGACTAAACCAAGTACTCCACAAAGGATATTTACCCATTGTTAAGTCATGTGAAAAGATGTCTCAACCAGTCATATGAATATATTCTATTAGGGTCAAAAGTATGTGGACATCTGACGAGGAGCTTGCAAGACCCCCGTTAAGTCTCCGGTCCAAGCTGAGGTCATAAATGTGATTCAGAACAATCTGGACAACACATAAGGAGACAGTTTCGGAAAAAACAGACGATGAATATTTATCAGCAACATTTATCTCTGACTGATGCGCCAACGCCGCTCCAATTTTCCCACTATTGCTTACAGATGTGATTTTGCCGATGGCGGCTTGGAGCGGTGATGCAACCCTGAAGTAATCATGGAGCTCTGACTTCATGTGCTTGGGGGAAGGGGTGCTGTCCTGTCGCTGTGGACAAAGCAAAGTCCAAAAGGGCGTGGTGAGTTTGGTGTGGAGGAACAACAGCTGATCTTATCTCCACTGGACATCTTTGGGATGAACTGGAACCTTGACTGTGATCCAGCCTTTTCCCCACATCAGTAAATCCTGCCTTGTTTAGAAAGGGAGCTGAGGTGGTGTAGTGCATCAATGTTTAAATTTTACCCCTTGTAAAGCCTTGCAAATGTCTCCTTGAGGACATCCGAGAACATATTTGGGATAAACTGGAATGGAGTGTCTGACCAATGGATTTTTTTTGCAACATCAAAGCTGACAATGTCCAGAAAACTTGCATGGATGTTTACATGAGGTACCTTGACATGTCCTGTCATTGTCTTCTGTATGACAAAAGGTTTGTGGACATTGTTGGGATAAATTGGAAGACTGTGACTTTTCATTCAGCATCAAAGCCTTCAGAAGGTGGTATGAAAAGACGTGGCACAGGTCTTATCATATGAGTGGATGTTCACCCAGTAGATCAGTGTTTAAATTTTGTAAAAGGGAGAAACGCAGAAATAAAAGGTGTCCGTTTACTTTTGGCCTCATATTGGGGTTGTAACCCCACCCCCTGCCGTGACTGCTCAGAGTAAGATGGTCAGAAACGCAGTGAAAGCATAAATGAACCCCGCGGTTTCTCAACTACCCTTCGTCTGCAATCACTTCCAGCTGTTGGACTTCTAATCAGCAGCTGTGCATTCACCACGCCTCTCGCCGGCAACGCCCCCAGTACAGAATACTGACCCCACTTATCCGACCTGAAACTGCACAGTGCCCCGATACAGAGCAAGAAGGTTCTGGGTTCGATTCCTCAGGCACACAGCCATGTTTCTCACTCTGTGAAGTTTGTATGTACTTCCATGTCTCCATGGATATTTCCTGCTTTTTGGCCAATGGATCAGACCCACCGTGACCCAAAATAGGATAAAGTTGCAATAAAACATACAATCACAGCCATGTAGTAGATTTTGGAATAAGGTACCCTCCAGAACCCTGACTGTGGAACAGTTTTACGGCTTATGGCAGTTTAAGAAGCTGAGTTTTGATAAATGGGAGACATAGGGGAAAACGGCTTCAAGTGCATCTTTCGGGGATTTAAATCTTTTCCTACACCCCCCTCCCCTTTGTCCCCCTTACGATTAGTTTCCCTTACAAATTGACTTTCCTATGTCTCACTAATACCCACACCATCCTTCAGGCCAAAACAAAATCCTCGAAACAGGGAGATTGAACAAGGAAACATCGCCCGCCCCACCTAAAAAAAAAAAAAAAAAAAACTTACATGCATCTTCTCACATCCACACGAATTTCATCTCCGTAGCCTCTCGTTCTCCAAGGAGGCTCTGGGAAAGTATGGCTCCTGTGGAATTGTGGGTAAAGAGTCACTTCATCAGCTGTCAGTCCTGTATCCAAGCCACTGTCTACTAAATCCTCCTCTGGGCAAAGATCCACAGTCCAAAAAAAGCTAGTTCATTTCTGCATTTTATCCCTTTTTCTCCTAATTTAGTCATAGCCATAACTCTTCCTCTGCTGGGGACTTGGGCACGCCCTCCCTCTGACTCATCTGTGCACCACCGACCCTTCTTATCCACCTGTACACTGGGGATTTGGCCCTGAGCTGCGCGTCCTTCAACTACTTTTGAGGCTGATTTTGTCTGCTGCACCATCTGCACTGTGGATTGTCCCTTAAGATTTTCGGGTTGAGGGCAGGATTTATGGCTATCACCCTTTCCTGAAGCATCAACATTTATTTACATTTGAAAGAAGCTCTGTTGTCTTTAGACATGCCCTCTCTTTGGTGGTTTCTAAAGTCTATAGAGATCACTACATTTTCAGACAATAAATCTATATGGTTATGTTCATAATAGCATCATCAGTGTATCTGACCCACGTTAGATCTCGTCTGGTCCTGACGGAAACACCTGCAGATGAGCGTCCCACCTGCGTCCCGTCAGTGGCGGGAAGATCACAGCGGGCTTTGATGACAGGCCAAGAGGCTAATTGGAGGGGATCTCCATCTTAAAGAGAGATGATGTCAGAGAGCATGAATGCCGGAACCCTGCAGCTGCATGGCTTAAAGTGACCCAACTTTTTTTGGCAGGGTTTTTAGTATGTGGACACCAGATCACTGCTGTGTCTAATTGGTGGACATTTAAAACATTGGGTAGCACTGTGGCTTCACAGCTAGAAGGTCCTTCGTTCCCGAGGTGGGGTGGAACGGGTCCTTTCTGCTTGGAGTTCTTGTTTGTATAAATGCTCTCCCTGTGCCTGCGTGGTTTTACTCCAGGGTGTTCGGTTTCTACCCACAGGCCAAAAACATGCAAGTGAGGTGAATCAGAGATACAAAATGGTCCATTATTGTGTTTGATTTAAACTTGTGTAATGATGAAACGTGTAATGAATATCTATCCTGGATGTAATCATGACAAGTCTGTGGGATATTTTGCCCGTGCAGTATTACAAGGATCAATGTAGATGATGTGTTAATAATGTGTATATATACCCAGCTTCCAATGTGTACTATTTACAACTGCACTGGCCATTACTCTGCTCAATGTCCCAAACTCAGATCATCTTGCCCTATATATATATATCTCTGTCTGCGACTCACAGCAGCTGTTTTTAGTATTTAAACGAGGCGTAATGGACCCCCTGCCAAATTTGCTGCTCTGACAGGCCACTTAAAAGCCTTCGGTGAAAAGTTGGCCAGAGCTCTGGCTTCTCTGCAAATCCTTAAATCATTGTTTAGCAACTCGTTTCGGGCCATGGCTGAGGATTTATCCCAGGGTCTCCGGTCGGCCCGTTTGATGAGCTTGCTCTCAGTGGGCGGACGATCACAGACAGTCCCATACGCCAGGTATTTCGCCAGACAGCGAGGTGGCGAGTTGAGACGTCAGATCCGGCACTTCCAAAAAAAAATACCTCTTGGACAGTTCACCGGCCTATCATGGTGCCAATCCACAGTATGCCTGTCTTAAGAATATTTCGCTCTGCCGTGGACAGTCAACGTTCTAAATCATTTAAAATATGCAATGTTTTAAAGTAAAATCTTTTGAGAGGAGTTTAAACTGTGCATGGGGGAAATCTGGGCTCATTCAGCCTGAAAAGCGTTTCACAAGAGGGTGATTGTTGCACGAGTTTTGGGTTCGAACCTGAACGAAAAGCCGTAACGGAGTGTGTGTGTGTGTGTGTGTGCGCGTGAGCGCGCGCGCTGTTATATAATCACCTCGGAGGCAGTCTGTCAGTAATTACAGGTTAAATATCTTCACACACCGCACATGTGGTGTCAATACATGTTAATTAGTCAGCTCTAATTCCCGCTTTCCTGTGCGCACTGCGCTTCTTAGTGAGATTTTGCCCTCATGAATCTGTTCAGCACTCTTTAGTGGTACCACAGCGCAACCTAATGGTAACAAGTGGTATGACACTCAAAAACTCGCGTCTCTGTTAAAACGATCGGATTTAACTAATAGGAATTATAGATTACAGGTGAAGACTCAACAATCTGAGAAATATCTCATAAAGTAATCCCAAACAAACTAGGCACACGAGTAAAGTTATGCTCAGTTCAATTGTTCACAACCTGAGGCTTCCCACTTAGCATACAAAAGAACGCTAGTTCATTCAGGTTTCTTTGAACCTTGTTTTTTTTAACCCCAATGCTTTCTTCCTGTTTCTGTACACAACAAAAACTTGAATGTAAATCCTTTTTTGCTGCTCCGTTAGGGATCGTGGTCCGCATTATTGATTTGGCATGGTTTTTTATATCAGATGCCTATCCTGATGCAAGTCTCCCTTTTTATCTGGGCTTTAGTCGACCAGACTCTCTGTGCTGGTGTGCTAGACCTGGCAAACCGATCAGGCTATCTCTCAGTTCCGATGGTTCTGACCCCCCTGATCATGGACTCGTGTTTAATAAAACCTGTTAGCACATATTTTTAGTGAAATTTTGGTCATTCGCCCTGCCTGATCAGATGAGCAGGAAAAGTCATTGTAAGGTTATTGAGTCCCATTTAATTTCCTCTCATAAAACCTGAGCACAAGTCGATTGAGGCTTATCTGCTTTATTCTGGGGGATCCACAAGGCTCTGTGTTTGGCTCAGTGAAAGACTGGAAACTAATTCTTAAGGTAGCTGACCCCATACTCCTAAATATTGTGAAAAAAAATATGATGTCCTACAAGCTTGTGAAGGGTGTTCACATACTTTTGGCCATGCTAAATAAACTCTGAGCTCTGACTGCGCACCAGCTAAAAGCGTTACAGACTATAACGTTGCGCCTCATTAGCGATGAGTAGGCTACCTACAGGTTACAGCCTGGCGTTCTTCAGTGGGGAGCTGTTAGCTCCACACGTCAAAATCATGAGAAACATAATCTACGTGAAAAAATAACATCTACAGGAAAGAGAAGCAGAATTCCTACCGGCGTCTCGTGTTTTTTATTTCTGTTCATTTTCCGTTATTAGATTTTCTAGATTTAGATATTAAGCATTCGGTTCACTGGAATAACCAGGTCATGGATGTTGGAAATAATAATATAGACCCAAATGGGGGGCTGTTTAGCCTTGTCGTGACCTTGTAATGGTCATTAGAAAAATTTGTATTATCAGGGATTTTGTAATATTAATAAAATTCCCAACAAGCGTGGCCAAAACACATAAAATTAATGATTAGGACGCTTTTACATTATCCTACACTCCTGAGAAGATGGCGTGTCTAATGCTTCGATTCTTTATAATGCTCTTAAATTCTGGGTGATTATATGATTAAAAAACCGTCCCAGCATTCAGTTCGTCACATTAAACAT
This sequence comes from Microcambeva bendego, assembly GCA_034509265.1. Taxonomy (NCBI): domain Eukaryota; kingdom Metazoa; phylum Chordata; class Actinopteri; order Siluriformes; family Trichomycteridae; genus Microcambeva; species Microcambeva bendego. The sequence continues at coordinate 18,540,976 of JAYDZG010000008.1, read as the reverse complement.
GGGAGCAACCAGACTGTGTAACAGCTTTATCCCACAAGGCATCAGACTCCTCAACTCTGGACTCTGACACTCACAAACATGTTTATATTTTAATCTGTTATATCTCAGCTGATGTACCTCTGTGAACGAACTACCGGCACATTTATAGCAACCTGCACAACTTTTTCTGCACCTTAATCTGTTTTATCTTTGCTGCTAAAAAAACCTCTACGCTGCTAACTGTATATCTGAATATATCTCTACCTCATGTACCATTTACTCAGTACCCTGTACTGACCAAAACTAGTATTTAGTCTCATCTCTCTAATGACAATGAAGACTCTGTGACTCTCCGACAATGAGCCGACTTTATTAACCGCTTATCCAATTAAGGTTGAAGGGGTTGCTGGAACCCATCCCAACTTTTCAAAGGCCACAAAGCACAAAGAAACACCCTGGACATGGCACACATACATACACACACACACACACACACACCCACACACACATGTCTTCAGCTGATCGGATTGGAGGCAGCGAGGCATTGACTTGTCCTGGCTCATGCTCAAATCTGGTAGCAAGACTTTCAATGTGTTTTCCTCAGACAGGAATCCAGTAAGCAGCAGTCACTGTTAGCCCTCTTTCTGCCCCAGCAGAAGGCATGTGTATTATATCTTTATTTTTTTCCTCTGTAAAGCTGAACAAAGAAATAGTAATGATGGAACATCCAACCGGAGCTCAGTGCCAAGCAAAACCTCTGCAGATGTCTGACATGGAATCTCACTTATTCTCCGGCTCTCTCAGGACTCTCTGGGGACTCTAATACGGTGGGATGAAGCTAGCTGGTCGGGTGAAAGGAACACGCTTTTCAACTAGATTCGAGACATTTAGGAAGCTAAGTGAAAGTGCAGACGGGACACCAGACAGAGACAGGAATGACACACGTGTTGAACCAGGCTCTGTCCTGATATCAAGTGAACCAGATATAGGAGTCTAATCAACAGACTTGATCCTAATGAGAAATGTCTTTGGAGTCTTGGAGGGCCAGAGGGACAGGTACGACCACCGAAACATTCTGTGAGCCACTGTGTTCCTTGGATGAAGAGAAACTTCATCCTCTTCTTATCAGAAGATTGATCAAGTGTCAATTGTTCCAAATATCTTTGCGAGGTCTTGCTGTCACCACTTTATGAAACAAGTACATGACTAGATTTAGAGTATTCAAGCCCCCATCATTCAGTAAGGGTTTATTTTCTGAATCTCTTTTTTTAGACCAATGCCTCGTCTTGCACCACACTTTAATGCATTCCACAACCTGTATTAATGACTTTTGGATTTTGCTGGTTGGACTGTGGGTCTTGAGGTTAGGTGAAGAAAGGCTCTGATTGATCAATAAAAAGACACCCTGCAACATCACGGTCCATTTGAGCAGAGCTCAAAGGAAACAGAATCCTCTGCACATGCTCAGTTGGCCACCGTTCCACTCTGCTAATCTTTACAACATGCTTTATTGGGATGGCCATCAGGGACACATGTGGCAATGCATCTGAACCCATGTCCCGGGCAGTGAGGCGGTAGTCACCGAGGACGAGTATGAAGGCACCCTTAGATGAGCATGAAATCTTCCACCTGGGAGACGTCCTACGTCCTAAACCTCATATAAACCTCCTCCTGTGACTCGTTACCACCTCATGCTGGAGGAGTACGTTTACAAGCTTTCCGGCATCCTCAGTACTTTTACCAGCCACAGAAAGCAAAAATAATCATCAATCAAAAAAAAAGAAATTACGATTCTTTACGCACCCCAGTGTAAATCTGACCCTCCCACCTTAGCTACTCCTTACAGCGCCGTCACGGTGTGTATTTCACCAGGTACATAAATTCAGCTGATCCGTCACTTGCACTAATGCGCTGCATCATGGGAAAATCTTCTTAGAACTGCAAAAGAAGAAAGAGAAAGTCGAACGTTTGCATAGCTGCCAGAGACAATCAGAAAATTGTGGGTTGGAATTTCTGCCACATAGATCCAAGACTCCAAACATAAGTTAACATAATGTTTTGAGTGGTCTTTTTCAGACTAGAAATCACTTTCCCATTCGACTCATGTCCATTGTTGAACTTACTTGAGGGAAGATTTGAATACATACTTCAGATTTTGCTTGAGTAATCGGACTACCAAATTACTTTTACTTTTACTTAAGTAAGGAACTTGTGTACTTCTGCTACCTCTGCTTATATAAAAGCGGGTGTTTTACTGCTGGTGGTTACAGGTTTAAATTTGTGTATTCCGCTGAGATGATTATTTTCACAATGCATGCCAGTCTTTCTCAAAGCAAAAAGCTTAAACGGGAATATTGTCTGCATTTGTCATCCGGGATGAATTCCTACTTTGATTTTCACCGTTTAGTTGACCTGATTCGTCTTGGAGGAGTCTTTAGGACTCCTAATGGATGGCTTACTGTCAGCAGGCACTTCATAAGAGCTCCTTGGGTTACATAATTGGCTCAGAACATCAGAAGGAAAAGCCTCAGCTTCACATTTGATGTCTTCGATGGGATTTTCAAGCTCCCTGCGATCCGTACGTCCACGAATGTGGCGAGCCACCGCCGGGTTTGTTTTGGCCGCTGGACGCATCGCTCTCCGATGACATTACGCAGACGCTTCCAGCTCTTCTGTTTTGGTTCCATTTATCTTTTGTCCGTTTCATCATGCCAAAGGACAAAGTTCAAGAGTAAGTCTTCCATCTTTGTTCTCTTGCTCAGGTTTTTCTCCTGCGTACAATCGAGCTGCGGTGAGGAGGAGAGATCCTCTTATCATAACATCCCCCTGATGAGCTCAACCTACATCTTAGTCCCATCTACTGATGAGTGATCACTTGTAGAAGCCCGTCTCTTCCTCTGGAGGGTATTAAACATCTCAGCGGCCGCTGAGAGACAAATTCTATGAGCTGGTTGTCCAGACTTGTGCTCTTAAGGGATTTATTTTATGGGTATCTGTGTTAAGTCTACATAAAATAATGTAAAACAAAGTAAATAATGTTGTGTGGAAATTATTTGCCCCATTCTGATTATCTTTCAAAAAGCCATCAAGTCAAGTTTATTTGTGAGCAAGCTGAGGGTGACAGGGGCAGAAAAAACTTGAGGAGGAACGAGACCTCACCTCTGGTGGCGCACTGGCCCTAGATGTTGGCCCACCACATTTACTGAGATCTTCAGCTCTAGAGTTCTAACCTCAGCAGTGATATCAACCTTACAAAGCAATTCAGGCTTAAGGGCCCTGCTCAACAGCCCAAAAGTGGCAACCTCGACCCATCAACCTTCTGCTTACCAGTCTACTAATTAAGAGAGCAGACAGGGTTTTGGTCTAAAATGATTAAGCAAGGTTATGTAGGTTCCTTGCCCACCATGTTCCTTTGACCGTCATGGTTCTATCAGCTATCGATGACCAATGGTTCTTGATGCAGTACATTCTGAGGGATCGTAGATCACAGGTGTTTAGCTTAGACATGCACCATTTCCCTTTACAAGGTGAAATTTAAACCATTAATGATGTTTTGCACTGTATACTGAGAAATATGCAAATATCTTTCACTATTGTTTTTAACATTTTAGTCATTTTTTAAGGTATCTGTGGACCAACTGGAGATACTCTTATCATGTTTGGTCCTCAGAGTATCCTTTTTTTACTTAAATACAACCCTAAACATTTTTTGGATTGTGTTGCAGGTGTGAAAGAGAGAACATGAACTATCTCATATACACCCTGATCAATCAAATCAAATCAAAGTCAGTAAATGGATGAATTTGTACTTTTTTTATTTGCATTTTTCTATACCATCCCAGATCTTTATGATTTGGGGTTGTAAATACATAAGTACACAATTTATGGCCATAATTATGTGGACATCAGTGCAAGTTGATTCAATAAGGTCCTTGTAGGTTCTCACAGACATCTGGAGCAATGCTGACTGCATTGCATACCACAGCTGCTG
>JAYDZG010000008.1:18481268-18492045 GCA_034509265.1 Microcambeva bendego | reverse complement strand
TCTCTCTCTCTCTCTCTCACACACACATACACACACACACACACACACACACACACACACACACAAAAGGCTTTCTTATCTGTTTATCCAATCAGGGATATGGGATCCTGGCTTTTCATGGTGTGTTGTTAGGGCAACTCATTTACTTGGCTCAACCTGCTGTTGAATCAGCTAAATATGTAGGTATGTGCAGGAACAAATAGGGGATACAATTTGAGTTATAGTGTGAGGGAGTAGCCTGCCCACTAATTGAGTCTTTGGGAGGTCAAAACCATAGAAACAAGAGAACCGGCTTCCAGTCTGAGGAGAACCTTATTTAAAACATATATTATAGCTTTCCCAAAGGCCTACCTGCTGCACAAATTTGGCAGCCTGTTTAATTAATAATTAAAAAACATTGGTGTCTTGGTTGGTACTTAAGCAGTCTCCACTTTTCTTGAAATGTTTCTCAACATCTCTGTCGTAAAGGACCTTCCACAAACTGTTTACACAAACGTTTGAATTATACAATTAGTTTTAGATACGTGAAATTATACCTACCAGCAATGGGTGTAAGTTAAACACTTAAACCTAATTATGTGAAAGGCCTGTCTATATAATTTTGGTCATGTAGTGCATATTAAGTAACAAAAACCTTTTTTTTCTTCTTTTTGGTAGGTGCTTCTGGAGAGAAGGATAAAGCAGCCGTAAGCCATGAGGCCTTCTTGCTTATGGCCAACTCCCAAAATGAAATGGACGACTGGGTGAAGGCGATCAGACGTGTAATCTGGGCTCCTTTTGGAGGAGGTAAAAAAAACAATAATTGTTCAGTTGCAACAAAGCTTAATGAAATGATAACTAATATATTTAATAAAAAGTAAAGCAAGAAAGTCTTGATCGCCAAGCGGGGCTGTCCAGGTCCTTTTGGTGTGAAGTTTGCATGTTCTCCCCGTGCCTGTGTGGGTTTCCCCCGGAGTCCAGATTACTTCCCACAGTCCAAACACATGCAGTCAGGTTAATTTGAGATATTGAATTGCCCTATAGGCCCCGGAAAAGCTGGGAAAGGCTCCAGCACACCTTCCCCTGACCCTGATTCATTAAGCGATTAATGAATTTAGTCAGTGAGTAGTGTAGGTTCTATTCCCATGTCTATGGGAGCAGATGGCTATGGAGCTTTTGTTTAGGCCTATGCATGATGATGTCGTTGGACGATGAATCCACAAAATGATCCAAAGCTGCTCCCCATCAAAGGTAATGCTTTGCATTTTAGGGAGCATCTGTGGAATTTTTAGTAGTTTTTTTGCAATATTGCTTGAATTTGTTTGGTTCATTTGGGTTTTCATGGTCATGACCTTATTTGGTCATTGCCCATGTTTGTGACCAAAAGTCTTATTAATTGTTTTGTGTTAGTCAGTTCGTATTTGGTGTTATTTAGTGTCGAGTAGAGCTTTTTCCAGTTTCATGTAAGTTTAGTTTAGCATTTAGCTTAGCATAGGTCATTTGTTGGTGTGTCTTGTGACTTTTGTTATTATTAAACACTAATAAAATGGCTCTGCATGTGTGTACATGTTGTCTGTCATGTTAGAAATACAGAGAATTTCTTCCAACTTGGGGTTTTGGAAGCAAATAGACACAAAAGTCTTTAAAAAACTATATATACCTTATATATAACATACATTCCAAGCTGCGCATGAGCTCTGTGACCATAGACTGACAGGAATGTGTCTGACTTCCTCACTCACAGAAATAGAACCAACACACCGAGGTTGAGCCACAAGACTCTGAGACTACCACCGGAACAGAAAGTCCTCAATTCAAATTATAAAAACTGGACGATCCTGTCAGCATGGCAGCAAGTCTGTGCTCTCATGTTTCATTAAAACGTGCCCGCTTACCTGACGTGATGGGTGAAACCGGACACTGACCATCAGATGCTGAAGATTTACAAGATGCCAGAGAATCTTCTATAACTCGTGTTCCTCACTGAATTATGACTTTTGCCCGGCTTATGGCGACTGCGATGGCTATTTGTAGCAGTCAGGAGCTGGATGGCGAAGACCAGGCTCTAGCAAAAGCTGTTTTGCTCAAGAACAAAAGTATGTGGACACCTGACCATGAGTTTGTTGGTCCAAAACAAGGACCTTAAATAGGAGTTATTTCATGTGTGTGGTGCTTTTGACCGAGTGTGTTTACATACTTCTGGGGAGGGGGGCACATACCTTTGCACCAGAAAGTGTATTTTATAATATCATCAGCTGCATGTTCTCTTCGATGCAGGAATTTTTGGGCAGCGCCTGGAGGACACGGTTCAGTATGAAAAGAAGTTTGGGTCTCGACTCTCTCCGCTGCTGGTCGAGCAGTGTGTGGATTTTATCAGGGAGCAGGGGCTCGATGAGGAAGGGCTGTTTCGGATGCCGGGTCAGGCCAGCTTGGTCAAGGAGCTTCAGGATGCTTTCGACTGTGGAGACAAACCCCAGTTTGACAGGTAAAGACTTTTATAACCTGCCATGGCATGAAAATAACAAACTCTATTTATTATTTCCAAAGGGGTTACAAATGCTTTATATATCACAAAGACTGTTTTCAGTAAAAGTGTTCAAATAACTGTAACTTGTAACAACTAAGATCATGGATTATCTGTACAAACAATTTCCATAGGTACAGAGTACATGGAACAGTGCTCTCTTTTCCAAGTTCAGGAAGACCCACAATATCTGGTCCAAAAGATTTGGACGCTTGACCAATGAACTTAACTTTTTGTGGCAGGCCTTGATGGAAAAGGAGTGGAGCCTGTTATAGCTTGATTTTAGTACTTGTGATTTGCATTTCCATCAAGCTCATGGAGTTCCTTCACATCATATCATTGTGCATGGATGCAAAATCAACCTGGAACATAACAGAGCTTTCCCTACGTGTAGCTTAAACACAAAAGTAATACAAATAATGTTAATAGTAATAATGTAACAATGATGATGGGTGTCTCAATAAACTCAATACATTTTTAAGTACTAAAAAGAGTACCAAACATTCTAATTTTTATTGACTACCCCTTTGCAGTAACACTGATGTCCACACTGTTGCCTCCCTGCTGAAGCTGTACCTGAGAGAGCTTCCTGAACCAGTCATTCCCTTCTGCAAGTATGATGATTTCCTAACCTGTGCTCAGCTTCTAGCCAAAGACAGCGAGGAGGTAAAAAAAATATTATAATAATAACAAGCATCATATAGCTCCGGTTTACCTGATTGTATGTCTGTGGGCTTTTGGGAAGAACCCATAGAAAGGATTGTGGCCACCAAAGTAGGGCAACACCCCTACATACCACACTGCACAATTCATGTTGGATGTTAAGCCTGAATATTTAATTTATTTTCTGTTTACAGGGTTTGGAACATCTAGAACACCAGGTGAAGACACTTCCCTCCGCTAACTACAACCTCCTGAAATATATATGCAAGTACGTCTAATCAATTTTCAGACCTTCTTTTCAGAACTTTGTAGATGCCCCTTTAGCTCCAATTACAGATCTAAATCTTATTGGATAATATCTACAAGCCTTTTACATCCGATTGTAATTTGAATCATTTCTGCAACACCGTTAATTTATTTGAGGGAATATTTAAAAGATGTAATTATATATCTAAAAAAAAAACATTTAATTTTTGCTTTCGGCTTTTTGATGTTGATGGTTTTTCTATGCCAGATCGCCTTTCTGATGCAACATTTCTTTATTTATTCGTCTATGTGACCAACACAAGATTTAAGCAGTTTCGACTACCCATAGGCCTGCCCTTGTTTGGTCAGTAGCTTTTTGAACCCTGTATACTCAGATCTCAGCAGTAGTGAGCTAGAGTAATTTACCATTGCAACACCCAACCTTCATTGGCAATCTTTTACACATTATTTATACTTTGGGCCCATTCATTTTCTTGCTGACGATAATGTTTTACTACAGACGGTGCCTTCTCTGTGCCCATATGATGAGGGCTGATTTGCTTGCAGTCTTTACAAATTACAACACCAATGTGCCAAGGTGAGGAGGAAAATTCAAACTGTCACGTCATGTCGAGTCTGCATTATAGTGGAGTTGTCCAGAGCAAAGCAAGGTTTACTTTGGTCTGCAAGCAAGAATTCCATATTCCTGCAGTCTATACATGGTATATCAGTGTTCTTCAGTGGTATCTAAACTATGTCAAACCAGGATACATTTACTCTAAGCAAAATGTGACAGTTTGGGTTTTCTCTCTGCCATTGGTAAAGATTCAACTGTTCTCTATGATTGTGTTCAAGTTAACTCAGTGGTTGTTTTGCAGTAATGATTGAGACCCCAAGACTACCATGATATCTACATCCTTCCCTGTATGTACTCATCATTTTGGAACCTTTCTAGGTTCCTGGATGAAGTGCAGTCACACGCTGGCGAGAACAAGATGAGCGTACAGAACCTGGCCACTGTGTTCGGACCCAACATTCTTCGGCCCAAAATGGAGGATCCGGTCGCCATAATGGAAGGTATAACTGCTTGCTTATATTGTTGACTGTGCTGAAAGAAAAGGACATTCCTTAATCTTTCACGAAAGAGCAACATGCATTCAGGGGTTCAGACATGAAGCATTATATTTCACTATTTTATGGGTCTAGTAAAGTGTTAAGTCTGCTTGGGATTGCTTGGAATTTAGCATGTTGAACTTGGGTGCTGCTGCCCAGCTATTAAAGCCAACATCCTATAATTTATTGTCTATTTTACAATGGTTTTGGATGGTCGAGATTTTAGTGCGTGCAATTCCCCAGGTGAAAGGCAGGAAACACACTGGACAGGTTACCAGTCCATCGACACATACCTATACCAAGGGGCAAATTTGTATCTACAATTTACCTCACTTACATGTCCAAGGGGAACATGCAAACTCCAAACAGAAGAGACCCATATTGCTCTTCACATCTTGATGTTTTGGGAGAGGGGTTCACAGATATATTAACTTTCTGTGTCTTATTTACCAGGAACATCACTCGTCCAGCATCTCATGACGGTCCTCATCAGCAACCATGACCGACTGTATCCCGACCTGGAGCCTGAAGCTCCGGAGACCTCCACAGACACAAGATCCCAGTCTCAGCAGCAGCAGCAATCTAGCAGTCTGGTTGGCTGGATTTCAGAGGAAGACCTCTCAGCTGGTAAGAGCCTCAACCGCAGTGACAACCCGAGCAGCAGCAGCACCTCATCCTTGGACGGGATCCCTGCGGTCCCTGCTTCAAAATCTCCCCAAGGAAAAGCAGACACCGCTGTCAGCCCTAGCAAGCAGGCCAAGACGGTACCATCATGGAAGTACACATTCAAAAACTCCTCCCCACGAGCGCAACCCACCAAGACCTCCGGTGCACCTGCAGACACTGCCAGCACCTCTAGCGGGAACTGGCTCATGAACGGCCTTTCGTCACTGAGGGGGCACCGCCGGACGTCTGCAGGGGAACGCACCAGGGATTCTGGGTCGTCTCAAAGACTGTCAACCTATGACAACGTCTCGTCCGCGTCGAGCCTTGGGAACACGCCGATTGAAGATGGGACACCCTGTGAGATCTCAGTGAAGGATTTTGGGGGTGAGAATTTGGAAGTAGAAAACCAGAATGAGATCAGGACAGAATCTGATAACCATGAGCACACAGTGGATGAAGGAAAATTGACGGAACAAGAGGACGGTAGCACCAACAAGGGCTTGAGTTGTTCTAGTGACACTGGGGGCACCGTTCCGGTCATCACAGTTGTGGCTGAAGAGTCTGAGGAAAGCTCTTCATCACTGAGCAGTGTGGTAGAGAAGCTAAAGGAGGAGCTGATTAATCAGAAACTGCTTTATGAATCCAGAATCTACAAGTAAGTCAAGTAACTAATTCATTGACTCAATAGAACTAATACACATTCTTCATCAGGGCGAAAAACCCTTGCAGTGGTGTCTCTCTGTACAGGTGTATTCTATTAAGCAGGATCTGACTGGTTACTAAAACTCACTCAACAAATCAAACAAACCCCATCATTAACTTCATTGCTGTTTTCATCGTGTACCCTTCACCATGCTTCACAGTTGCATTTTATTTTTCATAAAAATGTAGATTAAATTGTTTTTATTAAAGACAAATGAAACATTCATCTGTCATCATTCTGACCGTGCCACTTTCTACTCTCTAATAATACTCTGGCCTAATACTTGATACTGTATAATCCTTAATCAGAAATGCACACAACATGTCAACGTTCCAGTAGCTTATGGCACAGTGATGAAACGTCCCTCCCTACTCCCTACACAGTCTGAAGCTCACTTCATTTGAACATTTTCCTTCCCTTTGGAATGGTATATCACTTAAATGGTATAATACCCCATGTAGTGCACTTCACAGCTGGGGTGAATAGAACGCTCCTACAGAATTGGTGCTAATGGAGATGATTTTCATCTGAGTAAGAAATGCAGTTATTAACATGTAGTCAGTTTGCAGCGTCACACAGATGAAAAGTGTCAATGAGACTTTATAATGAGTTCGCGTTTTAAAATTTGAAGGTTTTTAATGACAATTAACATTTACAAAATAACAGATAATATTCCGAATGGAACAACATATGTTTATACATGTGATAACATCTGGAAGAGCAGAAGCTAAGATTAGCAGTGATCTTTTTCATATATTTTTCCTGTTTGGGAATTTGACCACTGTGCCATCATTTATCCAGTGCTTTTGTTGAAAAGGAAAATAAAGGCGCAAAGTACAGTGGTTAAATACAGCTACAGTTCTGCTTTACTTTTCCAACATATGTGTTATGTAGATTATATTGACTTGTGAGCCTTAGACATGCTTGTTTGACTGACTGGGCACAAATTCCAATAGACAGAAATTGTGGAGGCTGGTTTAGTTGCAAAAAGTGGGCAGAACCATATTCATGTCCAGCCTGGTCATGGTCAGGCTCACTCAGGTGTCCACTTTTCAAAACATTATTAAAAAATAATTACAGTGTATTTACAGTCTATTTACGCATTGCTTGTAATTCAGACAGGATTTCTGACTGTACGTTTGTTTTATTTTTCCAATCTCTTAGACTTGAAGAGTCGAGCGCTGTACTTCGTACCAAGATGGAAAAATTAGAGCATGAGATGGAACAGGAGAAGAAGAAGCAAAGAATGCTGGAGATCAGGCTGCGTAATTCAGAACGGGCTCGGGAGGATGCTGAGAACCGGAACAGGCTCCTGGAGAAAGAAATGGAAGACTTCTTTTCCACCCTTGGGGACCTTGCTCTTGGGACTCAAACCAGTGATATTTAGCCAGTGTTTTTGTTTTGAAGCGAGACGTGAGACGTGAGTGCTTGTGGTGACTGTGGGCAGCAGCGACTCTTTTGTATGGTTTTCTCAGGTCAGTGTAGGAATATAGGGGGAGGAAATTCCTGTGTTACTTGAGTGTTACTTGATTGTCTTCACCAGGTCCTCAGAAAGTGGTATTTAAGGAAGCTTTTCTATCAAGACCTCTAATATATCACTGTGGTCAATTCCTACAAGTAACTTTTGGTGATTGAGCTACATTTGCAGTGATTTTCAACTCTGTGGCTCTTTGCTGCTCCTTGGTCTTGTAACGAGAAAATGTCTGTGGAAAGTCTTTTAAAAAACTTAGCAATGAAAAGCTGAAATGGGATCCTCAAGACAGTGGCATGGCACAAGCTCAAAAAGGCTGGATTTCTGATGATTATTTTCTGGTTTTGCACCAAACTGCCTCCCACGAGCTAAGAAATGTGCAGCCAGTTTGGTATGAAAGGGTTTGGAATGCCACCCAGTTTTCACTCTAGATGTCTTAAAGCTGTAACTGCCATCAAAACATTAAATAATTACAGTCTGTGTTCTCCTAACCTGTCCCTGTCCTAGTCTGTGCCCACTAAGTGGCCTTCGATGAGCATTCCAAAGCAAAACCTGAGCAAAACATGTTCAGCTTTATTATTTATTGACCCCGAAACATGATCCATGCACTGGTAAAGCTCGTAATCGGAGTGCCTTTGTCAAGGCAGTAAATATGAATATGTACAGCGGGACCTGGATTATTCTCAGAGATGTATGTACGATATTTAAGTAATTAGCGTAGAGTTCAATGCTAAAAGTTTGTGTGTTTACTGTGTCGTTCAAGTGACCTTTAATTTAACATTTAGCGTTTTAGCATCAGTGGTATAAATTGGGAATGAACAGTTTTACTCTGTATGTTGGATATACGCACTATATGGCCTAAAGTATGTAGACGTTTGAGTATAAGCTTGTTCGACATCTCATTCCAAATCTATTGGCATTAATATAAACCTGCCCCCTCTTTTACATCTGTAACATCCTCCTCTTTAATAAAGTGTAGATCTGGATGATGTTATACAAGAAGGTCTGATTTGCAGTCAGTATTCCCAGAAAGGGTACAGAACCATGTGAAGGCGACTTGCAGGGTACCTTAGAGGTGTTGTCCACATACTTTTGGATTCACATAGTGTGCAATTTATGGATCTGTATTAAATGTACAAATTTAACATGTTTGATATGAATGTATGTTGTAATGCATGATTTTTCAAAACAACCCAGGACCTCAGACGTCCCTCACATTGCAAAGATTTCAATAAATTGATGTGGTCAGAAATTTACATACACTGGTAAGGTACGTGTCCATCATCTTGGGATTTCAATAAGGTTTCTGTGACTAAATTATTATTCACGGCTGATTTCTCAACAACAACCAACAAACCAAATTATTTATTATTATCAAATGTTTAAGAATGTCTTACACTGAACTCAAGTGTTATATTTTTAATGCCTTGATGTGTGGATGTGGTGCTATGTAGCTGTCACAAATATATACAATGTACTGTAATAAAAACTGATACAAATATTTTTTTTCTGCATCGTTCTTTATTATTACAAACCGGAATTATGTCATGAATGCATTATCAGATTCCAAAAAGAACATCAAACAACGAATAAAACAGTGTGGAAGAGTTGAGCTTTAAATTGATGAGAAATTGACATGCACTCAAAATAAACCTTAAAACCCCTTAAGGAAAATTAAGTTTGTATTGAGTGTCCAGTGTTGGTCCAACATCAGAGCCGTATACATGTTTTTGTTATGTTTTATGAGTAAAAACTCTCTCGATTGAGCAATATCTGATCATAAACACTTATCAAGTGTTCACATATTTTTGGCTGTGCAGTGTCCACGCTTTCTACACGAAAGCGCAGAAACTGCCTACGTCAGTGCAACACCGAACCCTCGTGACGTAGTACGCAGGTTTCAGATCCTGGCCTGCCAGGAGAAAGGAAACGCAACGGCTTCCAGTGTTTGCTGTTTAAAACGGAAAACAGCTGGAAGGAGAAGCTTTTCGGGTTCTTTCTCGTCCTGAGGACTGAACAGTCGGATTCAGGTAGGTGCAGTTAGTACAGTGTCGTGTGTTGTGTGAGTAAACATCTGGTTGAGTGCTGTTGTTTTTGTTGGTCGGGTAGAAGGGTATTGGGCTTCTTGGAGTACTGCTTGATTGCAGTGCAGAGGTTGTGTCCCAAATCATATCGTGCACACTTGATCAGCGGGCTGCTTAACGTATACATTATGCACTCTAGTTAAGTTCACTTTGGTGTATCGGGAGCAGTTTGGGATCGAACCGGAGTAAATCCTAGCGCTTTGAGCTAAAGCAGGCTAGGAAGTGAATGTGTCAGAATGTGTTTGCACTTGAAATTGTATCTAAATTATTCTTGCTTTAACATTCTTAATTCAAGCGTTTCTGCTAAGATAATTACTTCATTATTGCTCTAGTGTACATTCACATTTCTGTTAGCCTCGCTCGTATTTGTTTACAAACGTATAACTATTTGTGTCATTGCATGATTAGGCCACTTCTTGCCCCCAGAAAAAGTACAATGAATGAAAAACAAATCTCATAAATAAAAAACTATCTGTCTGTCTAATTGGTTTCTAATCTGAAATACCAAGACACATCATCAATATCCAAGCTAGGAAGGAAAAGCAAAAACACTGCTATGATCTGAAAAAACTTAAATCTGTGGTATATATGTTTTATATTCTACTTCAGCTTCCTCCATGTATGAATGAAACATCTTCTCTGCATCTTTCTCAAGCTTGTTTGGTTTCTTTGTGCTGTGTTGCACTCTCGTCCTTACAGTGTCCTTAGAGTGCCAGAGGAAAATGCAAAAAATGGTGCAAACTGGCTACTGATGGATGAAAACGTTCAAGATTAGCAATAGTTGGACCTACGCGTAGAGATTGTAAGAACCAGCAAAATACAGAAACGGTGGCCACAATTGACCTGCTTCGATGATGAGCAATTCACCAGCGTGTACTGCTCGGTCGGCCTATAGGGCACTCGTGCTCTGGATAATCAGTTTTCTCCAACTTTGGACTTTTTTCTCTTGGCTGTCTGTGTTGGTGTATCCATATAAAAAGGCTCAGTTGGACTGCACCATTGCCCCAAGCTTTACTTTCTTTATCACTAGTACTGGCGGGGCTGGTCACAGTTCTGCAAGCTTGATCATTCACGGCAATGATAGTGGACTAGTTTGCCATTGCTTTCTCCACCCCTCTCCATTTATCCGGGCTTGGGACCGGCGTCCAGTTACACGGCTGCGTAAACCTACAGGACGATTCATTGTCTCCAATTAACCTCGTAGCATGTCTTTGGACTGTGGGAGGAAATCAGAGTACCCGGAGGAAATGCAACATGCAAACTCCGCACAGAAAGGACCGAGATCGCCCCACCCGGGGATCGAACCCAGGACCTTCTTGCTGTGAGGC
>JAYDZG010000008.1:18378365-18389491 GCA_034509265.1 Microcambeva bendego | reverse complement strand
TCGCTGCAGAGAAAGTGTTGTGGGATTACGCCCCAGGAAGAATGAATCTCTTCACCAATCGGCCGCTTAATGAAAGCAAGAGGTATATTATGTCACTTTAAATGCACAGTATATCCCCCCACTAACAGGTGCCATGATGATGAAATAATCAGTGTAATTTTGAGAAAGATCGCAAATTTGTCTAGTCTTTGACTTGTGCAAATATCAATAGTATCTCAAGATCATATATTCATTTATAAATGTTCCTTTAATTTCTGATTCATTGTTTGTATCCATGCAGCGACTCTGAGGAATTCTTCAGTACAGATGGTGGAAAGCTGGGAGGAACGTACACTAAGGTGCGTTACGTGGAGTACACAGACGATACCTTTACCACCCAAAAAGAACAAAAGGGCTCTGAGCACCACCTCGGCATTCTGGGTAAATATAAACCCCGGTGGGGCACCCCAATATTCAGATGTGCTGTTAAAATCCAGTCAGGTTATTTGAGTGTGTGTTTGTGTGCACAGGTCCAGTGATCAGAGCAGGAACAGGAGACGTAATAGAAGTGACGTTTAAGAATAAAGCGGGGCACAGTTTCAGCATGCAGCCTCACGGGTTAACGTACGATAAAGTCTACGAAGGAGCAAGTTATCAGGACGGTGAGAATAATCACGCCTACCATACTGACTTTTTACATACATATTCACGTCTGCAGTAGATTTGTGAACACAGCACAAAAAAATAACATAATAAAGAAATGTAGTGAGCACAGTGTTTTATATACTAGAATAAGAATTATAATGGAATTATAATGGAATAGAAAAATACTTCTCATTTTGGTCAAACACATAAATAGAAATCTAAAAAAACTGATAATTTTGATTTGTTTTTTTTTCCATGACTGTATATACATGTAAATGTATGCATGTAAATTATACCACATGTCCAAGCTGTGACAGTTCTAAGATAAACATGTAACTCTCTATGTATCTTTCAGGAACAAAGAAAAGTGGGTCCAGTGTGCATCCGGGTGATACCTTTGTTTATCGGTGGCGGGTAACGGACGGCCCCTCATCCTCCGATCCCCCCTGTCTATCTTACCTTTATTACTCAGCTACTGATCCTGTACGCGACACCAACTCTGGTTTAGTCGGACCAATACAGGTGTGCAAGAAAGGAGTTCTGGATGAAAGCGGTCGACAGGTAAACACCCACTACGATCTTTAATTTCTTCACCTAGGACTTACAATACACAAGAACTTGAAATAACATAATAGCACTTATAATAGGATTTATTATAATATAGTAGGACTTAACCTCAAAGCAAACAGATCCTACGTTTGCTGGCTCTTCCTGTGTGTATGGCTTGACTCTGAGCTTCAGTGTGTTTGTGTGTGTACATGTGTCTGCTCTGCGATGGACTGGTGTTTCTGTGTGCCTTATGCCCATGGAAAGGCTGTGATAGGCTTCAGCTCCCCTGCATGATTTAATATTATTTTATAATACGACTACAGTATATATGTTAGCGCCGAGGTGGAGCAGCACATCAGCACAAAGAGTCTTAGCTCCACTGTACAAAAGGTGCCAGTGCCAAACCCAGATGAAAAGGGAGGGCTGTGTCAGGAAGGGAATCCAGTGTGAAAACTATGCCAAAAAAAATAATGTGGATCACGATCCACTGCAGTGATGCCTAACGGGAGCAGCCAGAAGAATTTTTGATAGTATAGGGTCACTGTGGGGGGACTGTGCTCAGTATAACCTTTTGTTAAAACTGGGGCATTAAGGCACTCACTGGGCAGGCAGCTGCAATTAGGACCATTACTAATCGGCCTTGTGGGTTTGTGTGTGTGTGTGTGTGTGTGTAGCACATAGGCTCAGAGGTGCAGAAGGAGTTCTTCCTGCTGTTTACAGTGATGGATGAGAATAAGAGCTGGTACCTGGAGGAAAACATTAAAGAATTTGGGAGCAAGGACTCATACCAAATGGACGAACAATTTCAAGAGAGCAACAAGATGCACTGTAAGCATCATCACAAACCCTATAAACTTACATGGTCAAAAGTAGGGCTGGGACGGTATAGCCGATATTGGCCTGAATTTTCCACAGTTAGAATTACCCAACAAACACTGCACAGGCTACAAACCTCTTTCATTTTTCCCCCTTGCGCTCATTTCCACCCGCATCCAGACGGGGTTGCCAGATTGCAGTCATTTTATCCATCTGACCAAACATCTTTTGTCCCATTAGACACTGCTTCCAGAAATAACATGTTTTAAAGAGACAGTACCCATGTACACTGTCTATTATCATAGATCAACAAATACTTTCTATCAACATACAGTATATACGTTTTAAACTACTGCTTAGTTGTTAAATTAAATGACAGTATTTGATTGGTATATTGGACATAAAAAATTTGTATTAAACCTAGTCAAAAGGATATGGCCACTTTTCATAATTACTGAGTTCACAGGTGTGTAACATCATTTATATAAAAATACTTTGGGAAAGCCCCCTTCATGATCCATCAGGACATGGTATGATGAATATTTTGTGAAGGGACTCCAGTGACCTTCATGATGCCCTGATCTCACTCTTTGGTCTTAGTGTCTGGACTGAATTGCCAGAGGTTCCCACAGACACAAAATCTTGTGCAAAGCTGGTGTTTTGGAACAGTTCTGTAGCAGGTGTCTACATAACTTTGGCCATATAATTTACCAAACAGATGTCAGTGTGTATTAATTGTGTGTGTGTTCTGTTGTAGCGGTGAACGGGTACATGTATGGGAACCTCCCGGCGCTGGACCTGTGTGAGCGTGACCATGTTGTGTGGCACCTGCTTGGTCTGGGAAACGAGGCTGACATTCACGGTGTTTATTTCCAAGGCAACACATTTGAACGGGATAGGACCAGACAGGACACGCTCAGTCTGTTTCCTCACACCAGTGTCACCGTGTCCATGGTGCCCGATAATGATGGTAAATTTTTGGTTATGTGTGTGTATGTGTGTGTGTGTGTGTGTGTGTGTGTGTGTGTGTGTGTGTGTGTATGTGTCTGATATATATCAGACATCAGACAAAATCTAAACCAACTGGACCCTAAGTGCAAAAGTAATTGCCCGTATTAAACCTAGTACATTTTCGGCCCACTATTCATTGCAGAAATGCTTTAATTCACCCACAGTGGAGGGTTTTCGAGCATGAACATGTTTAAGACCATGCCACAGCATCTCAATCAGATTCAAGTCCGACTTGGCCATTCCAAAACTTTCTTTTTGTTTTTGTTTAGCCATTCAGAGGTTGACTTGATTGTGTGCTTTGGATCATTAAACCAAAGAATGCTTGAGCTTAATGTCACAACCTCCTTCAAGATTTTTTGGTACAGAGCAGAATTTATGATTCCATCAATTACAGCAAGTCTTCCAGGTCCTGAAGCAGCAGCCCAAGATCATCACACTACCACCACCATGTTTCACTGTCGGTATGATGTTCTTTTTCTGAAATGGTATGTTAGGTTTTTAACAGGATGTACATCACCTAAAAAGTCTATCTTTGTCTGATATTAAAATTAGTTCAGTAATCTGAACAAATGAGCAAAAACATAAGAAACCTGTAAGGGGGTGAATACTTTTTAACAGCACTATAATTACATATGTGCAATTAGGTATGTGAGTGTATGTGTGTGTGTGTGTATACATGTGCATGAGCATATGTGAATAGGTGTTTGATTAAGCATGAGTGTGTCAGAATCTGTTGGTGTAAGTGCATTGTGTGTATGTGTATGATAGTATGTGTGTATATGTGTGTGAGAGAGAAATTAGAAATGTGCAGTTAAGTCTGTGTGTGTGTGTGTGTGTGTGTGTGTGTGTGCGTGCGTGAGAACGACATGTTGTGGCTGTGGGCACGAACAACTAGAGCATCTCAATAATCTACTTCTAAGGTTCGATTTCAGTTTGAATACTCTGCCCTCAGGAAGCTGTCTAGGCAGCAAGGTAGCTTGTGACTGACCCCATAAATCTAAATCATGCTAAAAAAAACCATCTGAATCATTTTTTCTTTATTTAACCAGTCGTGACTGGAATTAAATGATTGAACAAACAGCAACCAAAAACTCAGTGTTAATAATTTGAGGAACTGTGAATTGGGGAACTGTGAATTAAGTGACTGACAGTTGGTCTGGATTTCTCAAAATCACCTTATGCAGTGCAGTAACTTCCCCCTTATAACAGGACAGCAATATATTACAGGCTAGAGCTGGGTAAGATTAAAAAAAATCATATGTTGAAAAGCTTTTGAGACGTGGAAATATATAATATGATATAATTTAAACTTGAAGTACAATTCCAAACCATTGCTTGTCTTTTAGCTTATTTATTTTACAACTTATCTTAACAACTCAAACCATATTTTGTATGATTACAAGGCTGACATTTTTGTATTAAACAAACCAACAGTATCTCACTATCACATATGCTTCTCCATTTTACTTCCAATAAATGAGCATCAAAAAAGGTTAGTTTGTCTCTGCAAAATGAAAGCGCTCAGTAAACAACACCTCTACAACCTAGATCAACCACACAGCAGACGTACCTGAGCTTTTCATCCTCAAATTTAAACCAAATAGGGATTTATTTTTCTTGGCGTCTGTCTTATATGCTTCCAAATTAGTTCCAGAATATATAAACCCATTTCCATCCAGTGTCCTCCAAACTAATGAAAACCCCCATAAATAAATTCCTTGTGCTAGCAAGTGTTACATTTATTTTATTTTATCAAGTTAACATTTATTTATCATGCATTTAAACATGTTTTTAGGTGTGTATAGCACATGCTAGACGTGTATAGGTTTTGGCTAAATAAGCATTTGTCAGTTTGAGTGATGAGGCCTATCTCACAGCTGGCGTTCCAGTTCTTCTCAAGTTTGTTTAATGGAATTGTGCTTGAGTCAAAGTTTTCCATAGTAGGTATTTTTAAAGCCTTTATTGTACAGGAGGTGTTCTTTCCAAAAAAACACAACCAGGACTATCAGTAATAATTCTGTCCTGCATGACAAGCTCTACAGTTTCTTCTTTGGTCGAATCAGATGTTTTTAATTTGTCTGATTGCAGGAATTTTTGAGTTGAGCTGTCTCACGACTGATCATCACCGAGGCGGGATGCGCCAGCTTTACACCGTAAAGAAGTGCACGAATCAGGACTCTGGAGGACAGACCACACCCTTTAAACCTGACGTTGTTTACTACCTGGCTGCAGTAGAAGTTGATTGGAACTATGCTCCAAATAGGACATGGGAGCTGGAAAGGCATCAGACTACTCTGACCGAAAGGTACGCACTGTACACACACATTTCACAGAGTGTGCTTATATACTGTGTAAAGCCTGATCAGTTCCACATACCAAAGCGTTGGACATTAAAATTAACCTGTTCACTGTTTGTGACTATAACAGCATGTATTCATGTTGGAATTTGTGCCTATTTGATACTCACACTGTACACAAACTGTACACACACATTACACACTGTGTACATTGTTGCAGAGATGTCATACTCATATCCAGGAAATCCAGTTTAGCGCTGCACACACACTGCCTCTATTGTCAAGTCAGTAAAGCAGGTCTGATTAGTATTTTAACCATCATGCAGACTGAATGAATGGTGCTTTATATCAGACACAGAACCAAACTGTTGCTCAGTAAACCAAAAGAAATGAAAGTGAACTCCAAATATGACCTCAATTAAACATGTTGTACAATAGAAAGAAAACAAGAAATAAAAAAAACCCACAAACATTGTTCTAAAATCCCCTTTTGGCACGTCAGTTCTGCAGATTTCTTCTTTTATAATGTAAAGAACTTTAAAAAAAATAGAGAAGCAAGTACAGTTTTAGCAAGTATATGTTGTGTACAGCATGTGTTTATCACATGATGTGGTTGGCATGTGTACTTTGAGTGTTTAGAATGTGTACACTGAGCAGACACAACATTATGACCACCTTTCTAATATTGTGTTCTTTCCCCTGTAAACGTGCTGCTTTGTGTATTCAGACACCTGTCTGTCAGAAGCAGCATTAACATCTTTAGCAGTTTGAGCTACAGTAGCTCACCTTTTGGAGCCTTTGCTCCACGTGTGCATCAATGAACCTTGGCCACACATGACCTTGACGCCATCTTGATCAGATCCTTACACTTATTTATCTGCTTCTAACATCAAAACTGATGATAAAATATTCACTAGCTAGGTAATATACCCCCTTTCCCCACACACAAACCAATATCGTGATGAAGAGATAATCAAATAAGTGTTATTCACTTCACCTATAAGTGCTCAGAATGTTATGCCTGGTCTGTGTATTTAGAAAGTGCCATGTGTGT
Source organism: Microcambeva bendego (assembly GCA_034509265.1). Lineage (NCBI taxonomy): Eukaryota > Metazoa > Chordata > Actinopteri > Siluriformes > Trichomycteridae > Microcambeva > Microcambeva bendego. The sequence goes on along the minus strand of JAYDZG010000008.1, from coordinate 18,383,140 downwards.
TTAGATATGTGACAAATCACAGTTTCTTATGGACAACCTTGTTTTGGATCTTGTTACGGGAGTCCCATTGTTATTATACATTTAAGTGCAGTTGTCTTACTTGACTTGATGAATGTGCTGTGACATTTTTATCTCTCCTTTTAAAAGTATTGGGGATCACTGCTGAGTCTGATAAGCTTAGAAATTATGTAATTCATATTCTGTGGCCTTCATCCCTACCCAAACAACTTTTGAGTGCCCACCAAAGTTGAATCTTTTGAACGAATGATTGTCCTGGTCACTGAACCCACTTATGTCTGTAAAACGATGCTATTTCTCTCTTTATTTATTTGTCTCTTGCCATCTTTCAGCCCTGGAAGTTTGTTTCTAAATAAATCAGTAGATCGGATCGGTCCTGAATACAAGAAGGTTGTTTACCATGAGTACACAGATGAGACTTTCACCACCAAGAAGCTCAGGGGTCAAAAGGAGGAGCATTTAGGCATTTTAGGTATGACAATCACTTCAAGTACACATACCAGCAATGTGTAATAATTAGAGCATTTGGTTTTCTACAGTTTTGCAAACATATCATTTATAATCATGCATCTAACAAGGAAACTTTATTAAGTACAGAACTGGGCAGACAGGTCTTTTCCTTGCCTACTAGAGGGTGCTCAGCCGCCCTGTAGTTTAGCTGGGTTTTGAGTCCTAGACCTCATTTTTTGGGGTACAAGATGATCCACATTATCTGATGTGATGTGATTCACAATACTGGTGTCATGATACTTTATTATTTCTCTTTAAATATAATTAAAATAATGTTTCCTCACATAAGTCCCAAGCTGGCAAATCTGTGTAGTGGCGTCATCCGGGCAAGATGGATGGCTCGTTTGTGGTGCATTTCCACACCCCTAGTATCGACACACTGTAAACTCTCACCAGAAAATCACTACCATAAACTAAAAATTAAAAATAATGCACACATGGTCATGTTTTAAAACAAAACATTCTACGACTGTGTAAGTTCTATAAACGTGTATAACTTAAAACATTACTCTGCTTTGTTCCTGTTGTGCAGGTCCCATTATTAGGGTGCAGGCTGGTGAGAAGGTCCAGGTTGTCTTTAAAAACAAAGCCACTAAGCCCTATTCAGTCCATGCTCATGGAGTAAAGACTGATGCTCAGATAAAACCAGTTCAACCAGGTAAGTAAAGTATAAAAACCTCAAACCTCATGATCTTTCTACACAAACAAACACATCTCCAACACATTATCCTACACACCCGAGAAGAGGGATTGTCTAAATTATATATTTTAGATTTCTTAAAATGGTCCTACTGAGTGAACATCTGACTGAATGATGACTCAAAAAAACTACAAATGTGGCAAACGAATGAAATGTGGAATAACCACATTCTTAAAGAAACAGTTCTTTTAGGTTGATGTTTAATGCATATACAGTTTGAGGATTTTCAGTTTGAGCATTTTTCTTACTTGGACTACAGTTTGAGAACCAGTGATCTTATATGTGTGTGTGTGTGTTTTGCAGGTGAGGAAATTAGCTACAACTGGACTATCAGTGCAGGACCTGGACCCTCTGATCCTAAATGCATAACCTACGCCTATTACTCATCAGTCGATTTTAGAAAGGTATTAATAAATCACATCAAAACCTTCTACTGTGCACAACAGGATTAAACTGACTGGCTTGTTTTGTTCCAGTAATATTTAACAAGTTTATTACGGAAGTAAATCTGTGTCATCAGACATTTAAAAGCCTTTAAAGATTTTTTTGCCTTACAATTAAACACATTGAATTTTACATCTACTCATTTTCATGTTTGTTTTTCGATGTTACCAAAATTCAAAGTTTTGGGATTAACTGGGGTCATATCTCAAAAACGCACTTTTGATTTCGCCCTTATGGAGAGTGTGGAGGATGGTTAGTGAGGCCAAAGTTCTCCAAGGGTCACACTTGCATGTTTGGGGTCTCTGGACTAATCTTGAACAAAATAGCACTTCCTTAACCATTTTCCTAGACATCTGAAGGAGTTCTGTGGTATCTGTTACCCATGTGTGTTTACGCAGGACGTAGCGAGTGGCTTGGTGGGTCCGTTGATTGTGTGTCGTGAGGGAACTCTCAACAAAGCCAGGCAGCGAGAGGATGTGGATCATGAGTTTGCGCTGCTCTTCATGGTGTTTGATGAGAATGAGTCCTGGTATCTGGAGGAGAACATTGAACGCTACCTTCATAAGGACCCAATGAACCTCATTTATGACGAGGAGTTTATAGAGAGTAACATGATGCATGGTGAGTTCACATCATCATGTTTTAGATCAATTAGCAGAACCTTTGTGAAAATTTAGGGTTAAATGGCCCTGCTTTGACAACCTTTTAACTACAAATCTAGTAACTTCACCACTATGGCTTCTGCAGACGTGTTTTATCCATATCCATTTTTGAAAATGACAGAACACAATTTGAACACATCTCTGTTGTACACTAAACAGTATTTCCCTTTTTTCTCGTCTCTCTGTGTGTATTTTAGGTATTAACGGGAAGTTGTATGCAAATCTGCAGGGTCTGACGATGAAACAGGGCGATCAGATCGAGTGGTATCTAATGGGACTGGGGAATGAATTTGACATGCACACTGTACACTTTCATGCTAACAGCTTTATATACAAGGTACACAAACATGCACTGTAATTTAGTTGTGTGTGTCTGATCTCGAAGGAAGCTGGAGTTTAAACAAATCACAAAACAAATTAAACCCTCTGAATACTAGTCTAGTACATTAACTGCTGACCTATCACTTCTCTAAGATAATTGTATTTATTTAGTTGACCGGTAGATAGTACTATTTCCTCACAGTAGGAAGGTCCTGGGTTCGGTTCCTAGGTGGTGCGGTCCTTGTCCTTTCTGTGTAGAGTGCATGTTCTCCTCATGTCTGCGTGTGTTTCTTCTGGGTGCTCCGGTTTCCTCCCATATTCCAAAAACATGCATTCAGATTCATTGGAGACACTGAATTGCCCTATAGGTGTGTGTTTTCCTTAACATCCCCCCCCCACGTCCAGCATGTTTTTGTTCTTCCACTGCTCTATCTGGCATTATTCTTACATAGCATTTGAAGACCTCACCCACATAAACCAACAAAGTCATCATGTTCTGCTTAGTAGTTGGTGACCAGTGGACTGGTGGCAATGTCCAGTTTTAAATATCAGCACTGGTGTGCTAGAGGAATATCCCACCTGGGCACCCAACCTTTTTAAGCCAATCAAACTAACCAGAAAAAAGGAAATTAGACCTGCTTGTTAAGTATTTTGAGTTCTTCCTTCTTGGATATGTACATTCGTGTTTGTTCATCTATATCACAGATGGATCTTTCCCATCGTGCTGACGTCTTCGGCCTGTTTCCTGGAACCTTCAAGACAGTGGAAATGATAGCAGGAACACCGGGAACGTGGCTCCTGCACTGCCATGTCTACGACCACATCCATGCTGGCATGGAAACCACATTCACCATCAATTGTCAGTACCATCCTCATGTATTAAAACTAGTGTGGGCAAAATTAACTCATTTTAGTTATTAACTAATTAAACTCATATTTAAAATATTTAACATATTTATATATAATAATCTATAAACATAAACATTATTTAAAACTAACAAATAAAGCTGCTGGGTGTTTATTTCTTGTGGTGGCTAAAGTGTCTTCCCGAATAAGAAAGTAGTGAAGTTTGATTATGGGAGAGATGCCTCTTGTAAAGAAGAGCCCATAAACAGGGCCAGCTGTAGCCTAGTGGTTATGGTACTGGACTGGTAATCTGAAGGACGCTGGTTCAAGGCAGGTTGCCACTTTTGTGCCTTGAGCAAGGCACTTAACCCTCAATTGCTCAGACTGTATACTGTAACTGTAGTGTAAGTTACTTTGGATAAAGTTATCTGCTAAATGCTGAAAATGTAAAATGCAAATGATGAATATGGACAGGTGCCCACTAGGGTTAAAGAGAGAAGAAGCAAAAGCAAGGTTTGCATCCATTGTACCCAAATGCTCATAAATCTCAGCAACTACAGGTTAATCTCAGTTTAAAAGTAAAAAGATGCAATTAAAGAAAATGTGAGTAATCATGACAATTACAGTTGTGGTGGGTGTTATGCTGCTCATGCCCGTGCCCAGCCTTTTTCACCCATGCAGTGGTGCTGTGGAATGTAGTCGGGGTTCTGAGTGCTTTTCTATCTCTATTGATTGGTTACTCTATAAGTATGCAAAGGGTTACAAGAGAGTGAGATTGACATATAAAGTAAAAACAAAATCCAGCATCTACATTTGATAAGTAAAATAATTTTTAGACTTAGTAAAATTAGTATCAAAAATTAAAAAATGTGCTTTTGAGCGTTGGAAGCTAACTGCTTTTTTGTTCTTCCCATAAATAGCTTCAGATCAGTCTAGAAAAGGCTCGATAAAAGACACAAATGGTAAATGTTGCTATTATTTTATACTACATTATAAATGCACAATTCCAGTGAACCAAACCACAAACCATTGTTACATTTCAATCCTTGCTTAGGGTTCTTACTTGCAAATAAAAAAATGACATGGTGGCTTAGTGGGTAGCACTGTCGCCTCACAGTGAGAAGGTCTTGGGTTCGATCCCCAGGTGGGGCGATCTAGGTCCTTTCTGTGCAGAGTTTGTATGTTCTCCCCGTGTCCATGTGGGTTTCCTCTGGGTACTCTGGTTTCCTCCCACAGTCCAAAGACATGCTACCAGGTTGATTGGAGACACTGAA
>JAYDZG010000008.1:18334350-18347507 GCA_034509265.1 Microcambeva bendego | reverse complement strand
ACTGCTTTGCCATCTACTGTCAGAAACACCCGAACTCCGTCATGAGAGGGGGCGTCCACGTGTGTGTGTGTGTGTGAGACATAAATCTCATTATCAACTCCATTACTAACTATTTGAATCAATATTTAGTGCAATTTTGTTTTGTAGTTAAGCCAGGTCATTCGTTCAATAAAGACATTCTCAGTCCTAATATTTTGAAACCTTATGATCATTCCATTTTAACACTAGTCGAGAGGTAACAGATACTTTAAAGGTTGAAGCACACACCCTGATGCCTCTCTTTCCCTGACAGTCGCCCGACTGACATCCAGATATTAAACATGCTGGATACCTCTCTCGGGGGGAAAAAAAAGTCAGTGAGCAAAAATCAGGGCAAAATTTGTGAAGTTTCTATAGGATCATTTAATAGGATAAGTTAATATTAATGATCATTTTAATAATCCTATTAACTCCCACTGTTTGGTAGAAGCGCAACAAGCAGTGGTCACTTCAGTGCATAGAGAAAAAATGCTGGCTGTGTGAACTATTATTATTATTGATATTATTATTATTATTGTTATTATTATTATTATTATTATTATTATTATTATTATTTCATTTAAGTAATGAATTACCTTTCTTGTATTGCACTGGACTGGCTGTTTCAACTGTGAGGTTGAGATGAATCTCATCAATAACTGTAAATGAGAAATAAAGTACTTTAATCTATTTTCATTTACTGAATCATTTCAAAATTAAAGAGAGATTCAGACTGAATGTTATTTCTCACCTCCATCACTCATCATCATATCACTGAGCTCTGTCTGTTCCCCTAGATGGGGGGCAGCGCCGTGTCCTGTGGACTCATCAACCGCCTGTAGGTCAGCCAATCAGAGACAGAACTGTCTGTTATTTACTTTCACCAGTAAAGTAAAATATTACAAAAGATCAAAAGTATGTGGACGCTCTTCTAATGACCAAAATTTTAATTCCAGATGTTAAGAATGTATATTGGGTGTGTCCAGTCAATAAGCAATGAACAACAGGAACCTTTGTGTCTTATGTCAGTGTCTGACTGTACACTTATTTACACACACACACACAAAGAGAGAGAGAGCATCTGCTATATCACTCTCATATCACTTCAGATTACAAATGGACTATAACCTAACCTGTTTTTTCCTTTACTTGTTGAGTTTGCTCAACTGTCATGTTCCCGAACCTCTCAATTAACATTTCAATGTACGCTTCTCACTAACAAAGTAAAAAACCTGACTGTATGGGCACAGGATGGCTCAGTGGGTATAACTGTGGCCTCACAGCAATGAGGTCCTGGGTCCGATCTACAAGTCTGTTGGTCAGGGTCCTTTCTTGGTGGAGTTTGCGTGTTTTCGTTGCACCTGTGTGGATTTCGTCTGGGAGTTCCGGTTTCCTCCCACAGTCCAGTCAGGTTAATTGGAGACACTGAACTCAGGTTGGATGGGGAGCGTCTGTGCACCGACATTTCCAGATCTCTCCAGAGATGTTCAATTGGGTTCAGGTTTGGGCTCTGGCTGGGCGAATCAATAACATTCACAGAGTTTCACGAAACCACGTCTTTGTTATCTTGGCTGTTTGCTTAGGGTCATTGTCTGGTTGGCAGGTGAACCTACTTCCCAGTCTGAGGTCCAGAGCACTTTGAAGCAGGCTTTCTTCAAGGATTTCTATGTACATTTCCCTCAACCCTGACTAGTCTCCTAGTCCTGCTGCTAAAAAATAACCCCACAGCATAATGCTGCCACCACCATGCTTCACTGTAAGGGTGGTAATTAAATAAATGTAAAAAGTAAAGCGCTGCGAATAATTTCTGGATGGACTGTATTGTAATGCACATGGTTTGGGACTGATATGTCTAAGATATGCATGGCCATGTGTCCACATACTTTTGAATATGTAGTTTCATTTTACACTAGTCTTACAGAAATGTTTTCTAAAGTTTTGTCTAGCAGGTGTCAGATTTTGTTTAGAAAGTACATTGGCATATTTTCATCATCAATTTTTGTTTGTTTGATCTCTCACCATGGAAATATTCTGAACTGCCGTTACCGACTCTTCCTCTTTTATATTTTTTATAGGGATCTGTTCACTGCCATCCGTTCCACTTTTCCTCTTCCTCCGTTTACTCCTCCTCAAATCATCCTTGTCCTCTTTTTTCACTTCAGTAATTCCTGAATAGAGAGGAAACATCACTATCATTATTATGTGGTACAATGACTTAAGAGATGCACTTGTTTGATCACGACCTTTGTATGTACTTGGTGAGGAAGTACAGGGCAAGCCGTAGCCTGGTGATTATGATACTGGATTAGTAATCAGAAGGTCACTGGTTCAAACCCCACAACAGCCTGGTTGCTGCAGTTAGACCCATGACCAACGGCCTCAACCCTCAATTACTCCAACTAGGTAATGTAATGTACATCACTTTAGATAATATGTAATCTGATAAATCCTGAAACTGTAAATGTAAGTATAGTATATCAATAATGATTTTCTAAATGTACACATCCACAGCTTGGAGATCATCCTTCCTAAATGGTAAATCATCTCTTCTTTTGGATACGAAGGGTTCTACCCTGTAGACAGGGTTCTCTTGGTTTCTTAGATTCTGGTATTTGGATTAAGATTAGGGTGTCGAGAAAAAAATAAATAAGCCACTTTAGAACTAAGAAAGTGAAACACACACACACACAAAACTGCATGTTCTCTGACCCTGCTCATCGAGAGGTACGAGGCAGTAGACTTTGAAGGGTTCAGTGATGTCGAGCTGTGACCTGTCTGGGACCTCCCTGAATTCTGGGCTTTTATTGAGTGCACACCGCAGCCGGGTTTTCCACGACGCAGGAGCTGCCGGGTCGTTATCGTTCAGCTTCCCCTTAAACTCTGCCCATGCCTGAAAGCAATGGAAAAAATTACTACATTACTGATCTCTCAACAACTGATGGGAACAATGACGGAACCTAATGGAACATTATAGATGTTATTATTTAGAAATACATGTTTTCCGTCTTATATTATTGATGAATTTGAGGATTATTGAGTGGAATATGTTATATTTATAATTTTTACATCAGTGTATTTGGGAGACACAATTTTACTTCTACTAGCTTTAATGTTAGGACAGTTGTAGCCTAGTAGTAAAGGTACTGGACTAGTAATCAAAAAGGTGCCAGTTCAGACTCCAACACTGCCAGGTTGCTGCTGTTGGGCCCTTGAGCGAGGTCCTTAACCTTCAATTGCTCAGATTGTATCCTAGTAGTAAAGGTACTGGACTAGTAATCAAAAAGGTGCCAGTTCAGACTCCAACACTGCCAGGTTGCTGCTGTTGGGCCCTTGAGCAAGGCCCTTAACCTTCAATTGCTCAGACTGTATACAGGCACTGTACTCTAAGTTGCTTTGGATAGACTTCTGCTAAATGCAGAAAAAGCAAAATGCAAACAAATTGTGATGTCTTAATTTATCAGAATGACAGAGAATGATTCTGCATTCAACAACAAAGACTACAAGGCTAATAACCACAATATTGTGCTTACAACCAATCTCATGGAATTACTCCATTCCATCAACTCATCAACTCATTGTACAGTGGCAATTACACTAGTATATGACAGGAAATTATTTAGCTGGTGAAGATGCTGCTGAAAGAATATCGCAAATAATACAGACACAGGGCTTTAATTTTGATCAAGAAAATCTATGGATTACCCTCTTTCATTCATTCATTCATTTATTGTTTTTCTACAACTTCATAATATTTAAAGTCATGGTTGGTACAATTCACAGAGCGAATGGTAGGACCTTGGGCAGGTCACCATTCAATCACAGGGAGAATATACCCACACTCACACCTAATGGTTATTTAGTGTCTCCAATTAACCTGATCACATGACTTTGGACCATTGGAGGAAACAGACACTGGAGTTATTTGTCATTTTTGTCAAATAAATTCAGAGAGAAAAAGTCAGAGAGGGCTCAACCAGAGTTGAGAAGGTTAAGGGCCTTTCCCAATGGTGGCTGCATGGCAGCTGGGATTCAAACACTAAACCTTTCAATTGATAGCCCAATGCTCTACTCAGTAGGCTACCACTGTTCTGCAAAAGTGTGAACGCCACACAGAATTCCAAATATAAAATTGGGTAATAAAGAACACTCACTCTACGGCCAAAAATACAAGACTTTATTGATCCCTTTGGTGAAATTAACTTGTTACAGCAGGAAAAAGGACAGAAAAATATACAACTAAGAATTAGTGAATAAGTACTAAACATATCTTAGCGTAAAAGATGTATACATTAATAAAGTATGAAATTGTATCATGCTTTGCACTTATGTTACCCTTATTTCTGTCATACTGGCATTATTTAAAAATCAGGACTAGCTAAATAAAAAAAAAACATAGTGGCACCTTAAAGATGGCAGCATCTTCGTCACTGCGGAAGTCGTGTTTAGCAGCGTGTTTCCACGGGATTCGAAACATGGTCTTCTCATCATTGTCCCATTCGAGACCTCGATATTTTCCGCTGTTTACCTACAAACACAGATAAAGCACATCGCTAAATATCACTCACATTCCAAATGCCATGATTTATTTCTAGCATTTTGGTGTATAAGAACTGTTAATAAAGTATGCGGACTTGTTAGACATAACATCCAGACATAAACTTTGTTTATGTCGCTTACTTTTTCAGCCTGCTAATAACAGTAATAACATTAAATGTATATATTCAGTAAATCTGTACTGTTCTGTAATAGTGAAACAAAGTTTATTTACAAAATCTTTATTTAAAATGCCTAGATGAAGACAGTACATCATCACTTAGATGCTATGTGTGATCAGATTGGTACTTTTAATTTAAATATATATTTTTATGAAATAAAAATGTATATTTACCATTAACAATACATATTGAAGTTGGTGAATACAATATTACAAGGTGGGCAGAATGGTGGCTTAGTGGGTAGCACTGTTGCCTCAGAGCGAGAAGGTCCTGGGTTCGATCCCCGGGTGGGAGTTCTAGGTCCTTGAAGGTTCTCGCTGTGTTCACATGGGTTTCCTTCAGGTATTCCGGTTTCCTCCCACAGGCCAAAAACATGCCACCAGGTTAATTGGAGAAACTGAATTTGTCTGGTAGGTACCTGTGACGGATTGTGTGCATTGTGCCCATTAAAGAGCTGGCATAGGCTCCAGCACCCCTACCCAAGGATGAACTGAAAATATTACAATCTATAGTTTCAAATGGCTTTTTCCTGGCTCAAGAGGTCAGTTGTAGAAGTGCAGTGGGACAGAGCTTCATGTGTCTACTATAGAGTAGAATCCTTAGCAAAATGCATTATCCAGAATATTTGTAGTAATTTTAAAATGTATTATGACATGGTCTAAAACATGATGGTCATTTTGTTTCAAAATTCTTCGAATTTGTCATTACTGTTCCTCTCCCCAGTGTTACTTCTCCTAAAAGCAAGAATAATGCATACAAATACATAAAAAAGTAATTGAAATAAAGGGAAGATTTGAACTTTAGTAGATTCGAGTCACCCAGTTTCCACCTTAACTTCTGCTTCTCTGAGAACCTCCATGATTTTACAAAGGCTTTCGACTAAGTTTTACAGTACATCTCTAGAGGTTTGAGTCCATTCAATTAACAATTTTTTTCCACATTTCCAGTTCCCTTTTTTGCAATATCTATGCTGCTTGCATCCCACTCGCACTGACAAAGAACTGCAGACTAGCACCTAATGAGTCACTTCCATATTACTAGACAGCAGTGAATCCACACTGAGATCCATGCCACATTCGTGCTGTCTTACAGGAACCCATTAATGATGACACAAGTGCCTGATTTATTTTAATATTTTATGTTCAATATTTTAAAGCTTTTGGCAGTGGGTGTGAGTGAAATGAGGTATGCAATAATGCACCACAAGATCATGTGACATTGTTGCATCTATTGCCATTATTTAAATCGATGTGAGTCGATCTTCAGTTTAAACTGCCGAGGGTTGACTTCACTACTCATAGTTGTCTTTTTCATAGTTTCTTTTGTTCAAACATTTCTTCAGGTTCGTTGTGCAAGTGTTAAAGTAGAATGTACAATAACAATAAAGCCTTCATTCCTTTTTTACATCATGGCATTGCTTTATTTTATTTTATTTAATTATTTAAAGAGAAAAAAATAAAGGAAAACCAGTATCATGAACGGTAAAGTAAATTGTTACATCCCTAGTGTCCACAAACCTTTGACCTACGTCTTTATGTCATCCTTTAATTACACAACCGAGAGAAACAAATATTTTGCTTTAGCCATTTGTAGCTTGCTGTGCTAAGAATGCTGGGTAGCTAAAGTATAATTTTCATTCGATAATGATTCAATTTAATACAATTTGTGGAAATTTGCTAACAGCTTGATAAGAAAAGTAACTAATAATAATTTATTAAATAATAATTATTATACAATAGTATATGCACTGTAAGATAAAACACAGTTTAGATCGTAACTAGCTTGGCTAACAACAGATCATGTGTAAAATTAAAAGCTGACAAGCTAACTGATCAGTCAGGACTAACAAATGAGATTTTAGCATAAGAGTCTCCATTTGATTTATGCTTCCAGGCAGGAAAAAATATTTGATGTAGATAATGTTAGAACAGAGTTAGCAGACTGGCTAATCAGCTTTTAATATTTAAATCATTCAAAACACTCGGAAAACATGGAAATTGCAGACGAAATGATCTGACGTAGCCTTAAAACAAATAATTATTAATTATTAATATTTTGTGATGTATTAAGTGCTAATGTGTAAATATCCACACTGACCTGATCCACCAGCCACGATCGCAGTCGCCGTGTACAGCGGATTTTACCCGACGGCATCTGTTGAGACAGTTAAACAAATATTTTTAGGTGCAAAGAATGCTTTTGAAGTGCACTCTCACTCACTCGCTGTCTTAACCGCTTTTCTAATCAATACCAGCTTTTTAATGGGTGTAAGGGCCACGGTAACACCCTAGACAGGGTAGCAGTCTATCGCAGGGCACACACACACACACATATTCATCTAAAGGGTAATTCAGTGTCAACAATGAAACTGGATGCACGTTTTTAGACTGTGGGAGGAAACCAGAGCTTCCAGAGGAAAACCACACAGACACAGGGAAGGACCCGGATCAACAAGGACCCGGATCATCCCACCTAGGGATCAAACCCAGAGCCAACGTGCTACCCTTTTAAAGCACACTTTAAGATGCCTCCGTGCCCCCTTTTTGTCCAGCATGAGTAAGGCAAATTAGCTTGTTTCAAAATGCTTTACAATCCAGAATAAAAACAAACCACCAAGCTGTATGTAATCTGTACCATCTGTACATATTACAAAGGGGTGTAATCTGTCCAAAGAGCCCCATGTCCTTCAGTACAGTGACCCCTTGACATACAAATTTAATTGGTTCTAAGTAAATGTTCATATGTTAATCTGTTTTCCCATTAGAAATAATGTCAAGAGAATGAATCCGTGTAAGGGCATCTTAAACAGCAGGGCACCTCACAAGGTTTTTTGAACACATCCCATATCCACAGTGAATGAACATTCAGACTGTGAACTGTTTTTCTAGTGTTTTATTTATATTTTGTAAAATTCACTATCAGAGAAAGTGTGGGAAAGTGAAAAGAAATGTACAATGGGGAATGATAGAGCACACGTACTGCACTGAAATGTGATGTGTGTGTACAGTACAACTGTGTATTGCTGTTAATGAATGTTTATTACAGTAATGTCAATAATTTAATATTTCATTGCCCAGCTAAAGTGCTGTCTTTGGTCAACATAATGGACAAGATACGACTGCTAATCTGACAATGCTATATAGAGCTGACCGCAATTGTGTTGTGACCTCTGTATTGTGTAAATATAAGATGTAATGTAAAGGTAAATGCTCAGCGTAAACATGGGATAGATGGGGCGTGGCTAACAACATCTTATTTGCATAAAATTGACAGAGCGCTCATTTTGAAAGGGACTGAAACTGACAAGCATAAAACTGGAGAAATATTTTTATGTGAGAGTGATTTTGACCAAGCAATTTCATAAACGTGTTTTGTATAGCCCACAGACCTATTCTAACCTGTTTCAAAAGAGTATCATATAATTAAAGTGACATTAACTCCTGATTGGAACAGTACAGGAGCCATGACAAGGGGGTAGCGAATTAGAAATGTGAAATGGAGAAGAAATCTCCAGTATTGACACAGTGCCTGATTATCATAAGATGATCGTTGTTGGATTGGTACTACTGGGTCCTGTGCTTGTTTAATTAAGTATTGAATACTGCTGGGGTGGTACGGTGGCTTAAGTAACCAGTTCTTAACAAGAAGAACCTGCAATCAATGTTCAGGTGAGGGTTTACTCCCACAGTCCAAAAACATGTAAGTGTGGCAAATTGGTACATCCAAAAATTGTCCATTATGGTGTTTGATATAAACTTGTGAGCTGATATCTAATGAATATTGATCCATTAAGTTAATATAACCAAAACTGTGCAACAGATACCGGAATCCTATCAACATGAGCATACCTGATACTTCCTGATATGTTTAATCTTAGGGCTTTAAGGAAAACAAGCAATGACAAGTTAACCACGTTACTATATTACAACACACAGATAATTTAATGCAACCTGATTGTAGTTTCGTAATCAAATAAATAACGATGAATTAAGTTTTCTTACCTTGTGTTTGTTTTGATGGTGGAATATCAGCTGCTGCTTGAGCAAAATAACCGAGAGTGTGTGTGGCTGCCTCTGTCACACACTCCCGTACACCGATTCCCCGAAATCACGTGATTAAAGGATACTGAGTTATCTCTTATTATTTCCACCAGAGGGCGACAAACACACACACAAACACACACACACACATACACACACACACACACACACACAGAGAGAGAGAGAGAGAGAGAGAGAGAACTTAATTTTATAGAAGCTACTATGACCACTTGACCCCCCTTCCCAAAACTGATGTTTTACCTCTATCTTTTTTTAGGGATGGAGGGCGGGGGGTTTCAAGTATTCATTTTGAGGGTCGGAACCTTCTACAGTCCAAAAACATGAAAGTGGAGATAACAAATTGTCCATAATTAAATTGTCTTTGATATCATTGTGAACTGATTCATCTTGCGTGAAAAAATGACTACCGTTACTGCCATGAATGCAATCAAAGTGTAAATGTTAATAAACAAACAAACAAACATCTCACCAGGTCCACCTTAACAACAGAACTAGGCGGAGCGACAGAAAAGTGAAAGTAAAAGCGGAAAAGTCCCAATAATCTCATCTTTACCGACCTTTATAATCTCAATTCATCAAAGTTTACCACCCAACATCACCTCAGAATGTCTAAATTTAAGATCAGCTCCGAGAGTCAGACCAAGGTGAGAGATTTACTTTAATTTCATTCCTTTCTTTCAGTAAAATTGCCCAATTTAATCAGTTGCCAATTTAATAATAAACGAAGCGCACTGTCATCATGGGCCTTTCATCACCATACACAGCAAACTAGTTACTAGTATAATCACGAGTTTAACTTTAAAGCTGGACTACAGCAAGTTTAAGCTTTATCTAGTTTTACTTAAACTGGTTGAACTAAACTGGAATTTCAAATTAAATCTGAACTACAGCGTGTATCATTGTTCCAAGTTTATGCTTGACTGTATGACTAACCAAGGCTAAACATACAGCTTTAGTCCCAAGATGAAGATTTAAATAAGTTAAATAACACTTACAATAAGGGTTTAGAATTAAACTAAAGTTGGGTTTGAATTCAACACCCCTGATTTATCTTTTTATTTTCACTAGAAGTGCTACCACAACGACACACTGTTATTGGAATTAAGTTTACCGTATTCATTGTAGTATTGCGTGAACTTAATTTCAACATTTAGCCTATATTATTAAAACATATTTAAAAGCAAAGCTTCAGTATACCTCATTTCATGCAAAAAGTGTTATTGTTTTATTGCTGTTCACTCATGATTTTCTCCTGCAGGTTAATAACTTCCGTCTGTCCCTTAATCAGAAGGTAAAATCTTTATGATAAAACCTTTTGCATAATTTATCATTAAATGAATGTTTATTAATTGCAAATGTGTTTTTATATAGGTTTATGTATGTTTTCATATCTAAGTATACACAATGTGTTAATGATATATGAATATACATGCAGATATTTTCATTCGTATTAAATATATTATTCAGGAAATTTGTTTATTCATAAAGTATTTTATAATACATGTACAAGACAATACATGTATTAGACAATTTCATTAACTTAAATCTGGTAAATTAAACAATGAATACATATGTTTCAGTTTATGTAGTTTTAGCTTTAGTTTACTGTAAATAATTAATTTATTTTATGTATATGTTGTATATGTATTTCTATTCAGGCTGAAGATCTTTTCTCAAATCAAATTCCAAAGAAAATCACTCGTCTGGACAATCTGATTAAGGTAAACACAGACATTATTTACTTAATGACAGTACTAAGGAATCTACTTGGTCATTTGGTTGCAGAAAATGACTTTTATGATGAGGTCTCAAGTCTTTAACGGTTCACTCTCAAATTGCTCCAATTAAAACAAATTGTATTGTGCGCCCAGGTGGAGGAGCAGGATTTTAAAACTATGCAAAAATCAGATTTTTAAAACTATACTAAAAATCAGTAATGTAGATCACAATCCACTGTGATGACCCAACAGGAGCAGCCGAAAGGATTCATAAACATATTGTATTTAAGAACAATGACTGAGGGGAACTGTTCTTTGTACAGAATATTTTACAAAAACTATTGCCTTAAAGCTTTAGACAAAAAAACAAACCACAAACCTTATAACAAATTTGTTGGGAGAAACAAGTTTCTCAATACATATGAAATGAATAAATATTAGGTTTCATGGGTCTGTAACAAGAAGTGGCCTGGAATTAAAAAAAACACTCCATAGTAGGTGAAATATGAGACGAAACAGTGGACTAGTCTAAAGTGCCATGAGATATTTTTGCCCAAATCTGTATAAACCGTTTCATACTTGTCTTTCACTGATCTCATGACCCTGACTCTGATTTCAATGACCTTCCACTTTGTCAATGTAAATCAGTAAAATAACAATTTCTCCAATATTTTATTTCATTTTATTATTTTATTAATAGGGGGATGAATTGAATGTTTTGGATCTTTCATCCATCCATGCACCTCTTGATATCCCAATTCCTGACCCACCAACCCCAGAAGAGGAGGTCAGAACATTAAATCACTCATAGTGTTGTTTTTAATAAAACTGATGCTATTCCAACTGATTATTTTCTTCAAATCATCAGGAAATGGAGACAGATAAGGACGGTGAAGACAAGAAGAAGAAACGTAACACTATCATTTATGTCTGAGTATCTTGTTTAAAGTTCTAGTTTGCTTGCAGATGATATTTGATATGATTACTTGTACAGGGCCAAAATGTGGCTATATCAAAGGAAACGAGAAGATCATGAAGCTGCTGGACGTGGTAAATCCTGAAATCTACCAACTCAAAGAAACCTGCATCACTGTGAGTGGGTTGTTCTTAAGTCAAAATGTTCTATTTTTCCCCATAAGAAATAAAGTAAACAATTAACTATGTGCTAGAAAAACCTCAATAATGATTTATTAACATGTAAAAATAACACACCTTGTTAAATTATCCTCTTGTCTTCGAGATACACCTGTCTAGTGCCCTAAATCAGGCTTTTAACATAGTCAAAACATGTTTCACTTAAATGTAATTATTTTTGGCACAGGTTTCCTGCTGGATTTCACTACTGATTCCCAAAATTGAGGATGGAAATGACTTCGGAGTTGCAATTCAGGTTTTCACTGCAATTTATTCACTTACTTTCTTAAACGCTTATCCAATAGGGTCACGGAGGTGCTGGAGCCTTTCCAAGCTTTTCAATGGGCATAAGAAACACAGTAACACTCTAGAGAGAAACACAAACACACACACACACATGTACACATACACACACATTAACCTATTGGACAATTCACTGTTTCAAATTTACCTGGCTGCATATTTTTGTGGGAAGAAACCTGAGCTCCCAGAGAAAACCAATACAGACACAGAGAGAAGGTGCCAATTCTGCACAGAAAGGACCCAGACCACCCCATTATACATCATCCAAATATCAACTTCATATTGACTTAGTTTTCTCTGCACATTCATGATTATTTTTGTTTTTACAGGAGAAAATCCTGGAGCGAATCACTGCTGTAAAAACCAAACTGGAGGGATTTCAGACCAACCTTAACAAGTACTGTCTGCATTAATGTGTTACTGTGTGATTTTCTCTTGGTATATTGGTATATTCTGTTAGACTAGTATAGTTTAGTATGTTTCTGATAGTATATTATGTTTTTCTTAATAAATAATAAAGAGTATTAAAACATGAGGGAACATCTTATACAGGTTTTATTATTGTCGTTCTATTAGCTTTTTCAAAAATATCATAATGTAAGATATATTTTGCAGATATTTCTCAGAGAGAGGCGATGCGGTGGCCAAAGGATCCAAAGACATGCATGTGGTGAGAGATTTATCTGATGGGTCCTAAATAATTCTGCTTCATTATTTCTGCATGTTGATTGTGATGTGTTTTTTGTGTGTAATTACAGATGGATTATCGTTCACTCGTTCATGAGAAAGATGAAGCTACATACTACGAGATCAGAATCATCTTACTTGACATCCGCGGATATTATGTACGTTTATTTACTTTTTTCCTTTCGACTGTGAAGCCACAGTGGATCGTGATCCGTCACAGTTTTAACACCGGAAGACCTTTCTGATCCCAATCTCCCTATTTAATCTACAAAACACTGATTTGTGCATCTTAGTGCCTAGATAAATCTAATTACCCTGACTGCATGTTTTTGTACTTTTGGAGGAAATCGGAGTACATATAGGAAACCCATGCTGACACTTGGAGAACATGCAAATTCCACACCGTACTGCATCGCGCCCAGTACTGATCATAATTATAATGAAACACTAAAGTTCTCTAGAAACAGAAATAAATTAAATAGCTAATAAGCATAACTATATTATTGCAGAGAATATTGCTC
>JAYDZG010000008.1:18283253-18302175 GCA_034509265.1 Microcambeva bendego | reverse complement strand
TAGGGTAGGGACGATCAGCCTCGAGGAGTCTCCTCTGGGGCCAGTCAGTGAGAGAGAGATGACTGGAGATGTAGGGTCTCGCTTCCACGATCTTCTAAAATCTTCAGGTTCTAATGGAAATGGGGTTGAAAGGCAATTTTGCAGTCCTTGAGGTGGATCACGACCTTTTTTTTTTCCATCCCTTTCACGGCGAAGTCTGAAGTTTGCACAACATTTTCATCTCTTTTAAAACAATAGATACAGTAAAAGTCGAAATAGTTTTTTATTCAGTTTATTCATATTTCCGTTCAGTCTCGAGTCGCGTCCGTTCGGCGGCCCGCTGAGTCACGACACATCTTATTGATCTAAATAACGAATGCTCCGGGAGTTTAAATCTCGAACTTGCTCGTCGGATTAGTTGCGGTCGGTCGTCTGAGTCTACTTCAGAGATGAAGAGAAAAAAATAAAAGGCGACCTTAAATCATATGAACCCAGTATCGCATGGTTGGTCAAGTGTATCGTTACATCTCCAATGCTTCTACAATCCCGTCTTCCTTAAAAGCAATTCACTCTACCCACGATGCAATTCATGATCCCTTCTCTTGGTAACTCTGTGTAGTGCCGTCAACCAGGAGAGTTAAAAATCGGCAGAACTTTTAGAGTAAATATTGAGCACATTGTTGCATTTTTGAATCGATTTTAACTTTAATCATAAGACGCTTTGTTACTTTTGTTGTTGTTGTTGTTGTGTGGTGACTCTTAGGGTCACCGTACCTACGCGACACGAAGACGTACGACCCGGCTAAACACGAACTAGCGCCAGTTTACAAGCAAGAAGCGTCCGACTCGACATCGGAACCAGAGTCGATCGCAACGGCGGCGTGACCGTCTGTAACACGTCTTTTGGCCACAGGAAGCTACTCATACGGGTACAAAAATAAATAAATAAATACAAACCTAAAGAGACGTCTGGTTACATCGAGGTTCACCGAGAGAGCAAACCAGTATCGAGACGTATAGTCCAAGTCCCAACTGAGCCGCAGACCGGGTTCGAGGAATACGGAGAGCATAGTGAGTCCCGAGCAATATTTGTGCATGCAGGTTTGGCTGTGCCATAATTCGGCAACAAAAAAAAAGAACTATAACACAGATTTATTTTTTTATGAGTTGGCAGAGACGTTTCTTGTAAACATTTGACAGCTTTAGCTCCGTGTGTGGTGCGACCATCCTTCAACGTCAATGTTTTCATGTACGACTTGCATTTCAGTGCCTTTTCCCCAGCAAACCGGCGATGGGTTAGCATTCAGGTTCGAAAGCTGGATGAAGATCTTCATTTAATAACCGCAGACTATTTTCACCTGCTTAGACCCGACCCTCTATCGTCTCTAGAGGTCCGGCAGCTCTAACGGATCGGCTTCGGCGCTGAACACGTCCTCGTCGTCCGGAGGGAACGGGCACGCCGGCGGTTTCCACGGTGACTCGTCCAGACAGGACGGGTAGAGCTTGGCCACGGCGATGCGGCAGCAGCTGCCCAGATGGCCGAGGGCGCGGTGGGGTATCGGTTGCGGGTGTTGCCAGCGCTCACGCGGCGCGTCGTAACGTATCAACGCGTATCCGCCGTGCCCCTCGCGGACGAACACGCAGACGGCGTCGAGCAGGACGACCGCCTGGATGCACACCTCGGAGGCCAAGGCGGCGGCGTCGCCGTCGGCGACCGGGAGGGCCCCGGCGTGGCGCCATTCGTCTCTCAGGGTGTCGTAGATCTCCATGACTCCGCCTCCTTCCGCGTAGAATATGAGGTCGCCCAGGACGGCGGCGGACGAGGAGCCGGAGAAAAACGAAGCGGAGCTTAGACAGGTTCTCCTCGGCGTCAGGATTTCCGTCCAGACGTCGTTGTGGGGAGAATAGCAAAACGTAGCGTCGTGGCTGATCACGTAGATGCGGTCGTTGACGGCGACGGGCGCCATGCTACTCTGGCTCAAGGAGCCCTGCGGGGGCATGGGGCATGCCGTCGTCCATTCGTCCCTTCTGCGATCGTAACGCTCCATGGTGAGGTCATCATGGGCCGCGCCCACGTCGCCGTCCGCGCCCCCTCCTCCTCCGATGGCGTAGACGAACTCGTTACAGTAGACGAGCAAGGGGCGCGTGCGGGCGCTCAGCATGTCGGCCTTGGCGATCCAGGCGTTCTGCTGAGCGTCCAGCCAGTAGAAATTTGTAACGGCTTTGCACTTGGCGGCGTGCTCACCTCCGGCGACGAAGACGTCGTTATCGGGCGTGACCAGGATCCCGAATTTCTGCAGGTCGTCCGGGGGGCTCGTGAGCTTGTAGACCTTCTCTGCCTGAGGGCTGTAGCACAGGATGGACGGCAGCGCTTCGTCGTTGCCGCTCGCCGAGTGATTCAGATGGAACCCGTCGTCGTTGTTATTGCTAAGCGCGTGGCGCGGATGCAGATTGTTAAACTCGCTAGCTGCTTCGGTGTCCACGAAAATAAGCATCTCTTCTTTCGTCATTCCCAGTCTGGGCTTGAAGAACTTCGGCATGGACTTGTACAGGCCCTGTATGACGATGGATTTGTGATTCTGGGGGAGTCCGCGGAACCACGCCCGCTGTGTGATCTCCGCCAGGGCGTCGACGCGGACCAGCCCGAGGAACGCCGACAGGTGCCGCTCCCGGTGCGTCGTGTCGTGCTCCAGCCACAGCGCGGCGGCCTGTCGCACCGTCTCCTCGCGCTCCACGTCCAGCGCGTCGCTCCCCAGGAGCTCCAGGAGCAGCGTGTGGGAGAGCTGCAGGAAGGCCTCGCCCCGACACACGTGCCGGAAGTTCAGCTCCACCAGGCGCTGGGCACTGCGTTTCAGCTCGGCGCAGCCGAACGCGTCGGCCAGGCTCAGCACGCGCACGCAGTTTTCCACCGAGAGAGAGCGCAGCAGGAAGTCGCGACACGCGAACATTACGCCGTCCACCTGAGAGGCGAGAAACAAGGAAAAATGGTTAATGATAGAGATCGAGAAAGAGATGTTTAGCAAAACTACAGCATGAATATATACAGTAATGATTTAACTCCAGTTCCAGTTCGGTTCATTTTCTTTAATCCCTTATCCTTGTTGGGGTCGGGTAGGGCTGCAGGAGCTTATCGCAGCTCAAGAATCTTCCATCAGCTGTTAAAGCCAATTAAAACGAAATTAACCTAATAAAGGTTAAGATGGCACAAGTCATTGTTTAATAAATAAGTTCAGAAACGTTGTGCATCTACTTATTATTAGTGTTAAACGTTAGCATAAAAATAAAGCAGATAAATAGAAATCAGCCCAAACAATCAGCAGCGCATGTCTAAACATTGCCATGGGCCTCGATAATCGAAAAACCCATATTGGTCGATCTCTAGCATAGTCCACTTTCTTTTTGCCATTGATTTCTCCATGAGCACTTCAGGGTCCTTCCGCAGTGTTTAAAGACCCTTCATCGGGTCATCCCGCCCAGCAGACATGGTGGCCGTTCATTGTCTGCAAACTCTGTACTGTGAGCGGAGAAGTAAGCCAAGGTGTTTAGAATCTGGGCTCTGGTGTGGTTGCGGAATATTCAACTGCGCTACTATGTAACTACAGACACACATAACTCAGGTTCCACTAAATTCAATCTGTTTTCATTTGAGAAATGGCTCATCCAATTTTACCCAACTGTGTTATGCTTCCTCGCTACTTATGTTGATCTTCACCTTAGGTAAAAAGTACATGACGGACAAACTCCCCTTCTGACACGAGTGCTGTCCCGACATACGAGTTCAAATGTGGATCAGGTTAGTGTTCAGACACCCTGATCCTCATTTTCCCTTCGCCTCTGCGCAGATGCCATCGATTATCCAGCAGAGGTCGTAACTGCATTAGTTATGAGGAACCCTGGTTCAGCTAACACCCTGTATAATCGATGTTCCTGTAGGTGCCAAGCCAGCTGAATATAACCCTCAAGTTCAAAAATGTTAGCTCTGGTGTGCTAGTGTGTTATACTGCTGCACCACCTGAATGCAATTTTCATTTGTATCTGTATTTTGTATATATTTAAACTATCATATAGTTCTTTTTTCTTAAAACAGTCATATTTCTCATAGGGCCAGCCGTAGCTTAGTGGTTAGGGTAGAGGACTAGTAACCAAAGGTCACTGGTTCAAACCTCACCACTGCTAGGTTGCTCCCGTTGGACCCTTGAGCAAGGCCCTTGACCCTCATTGCTCAGACTGTAACTGTAAATCGCTAAAAAAGGAGAATGTCATCGGGTATTAAATTACACTAAGAAATTAAATGATAGAATAAATTAAGCTACGATATATAGCACGGCGGACTTTAATGGTTGAATGTAAACCTTAAACCCCGAGGCTTTCACATTATGCATCAAAGATGAAAATATACAACCGTGTTTTGACCCCCACCACATAGCTAGTTTTCCAAACTCAGTTACCGGGGTCGTGTTTAAGCTGCTTTACACATCTTGGACATTTTGACTGAGCGATTGTTAACTGAATTGCCGTAGGATGTCCAGGACGCCTCATTAACCAGTAAAATGAGACACTTGAACTCTACAAGAATGAAAACCTTTAAGTTTGAATTTCTCAGCAGATTGTTGTGAATATTACATGATTTTTTTTTACCTGTAAGAAGCAGGCCGTCTCGTACAGCAGCTCCACCGTACTGTGGGTGATGTCCAGGTTTCCGGTGTAAGCGTATGCGATGATGGTCTGCAGTGTGATTGCATCCACATTCCTCAAGTGAACATGAGACTGCCGGCTCTCACTCAGTCCGCTCATAAACATCGCCCTGGAACACAAGTGAAGACAATTTTACTGTTTCTTTCTTTTTAATCTATCTATCTATCTATATTATTCCTAATGCAGCTGCCACGAACAACCATTTTTCTTTCAATTCATCTATAGACTATGTTATCAATTAGTTTATTCGTCTAAACAATTCATTTTCTTCCAAAACATTAGTCAGAATCTCATTTAAGCTTCTTTTATTTTAACAAAAACTGTATGATAATCTGGCACAAAACAAAATGTAAATAGGTAAATAACTTACACTACAGTAGACAGTGTGAGCAATTGAGGGTTGCTCAATGGCCCAACAGTGGCAACCTTGCCATGGTTAGGTTTGAACCAGTGACCTTCATATTCCTAGTCCAGTACCTTAACCACTAGGATACGGCTGGCCATTTGTGGCTTTTTGTGCTTTGAGAACCGCAGCATCAGAAATCTACCCAAATGCAGCAAGTGTGGCATGCTTCAATTATCATGTGAACGCACCAGTCCTGAACTCACTAACAATTATGGTATCACGAGGTCTCCACAATTAAGAAGCTTAATGAAACAATACAGATGTGTAAAATAACACCAGTGCTGCTGTGATATCCTTAAAGCTTTATAGAGTTTGATGTTTTGAAAAACTGCTGCAGGCGATTTTTAAGACTGCGCTTTATCTGTCCAACCAGTGACTGGACCAAATATGACTGAGGTCATGTACATAGCGAGTAGTACTGAAATTATATGAATGATTATATGAAAAGAAGTGTTGTAGGAATTAAAAAAGGATCTTTTATAAACATAGGTCTAAAAAAAAAACTCACAACAAACTTTGACATCAGGAAACACAAATGTGAAGTGACCGTACCTGAAGTACGAGCTGCATGTAGCCAGGATGATTTTGTGGCAGTGGAACTCATGGTCCTCCACCAGCAGAGTGATGTCTGTTAACAGCTTCTCTTCATAGAACAATTTCAGTTGATCAAGAACTGAAACGGCAAACTGAGAGTTTACCGAGGGGCCTTCTGCTTCGTCCGACATCCTCGCATCCCATCAGTCACAATCTCGTTCAGAAAGAAGAAGTCAAGATTGAAGATGGGGGTCTGGGAGACTGAGGTTATGAGAATGAGGTTGTTCTTGTGCGATTTCAGTAGATAAAGCCAGTGGGTGAGGTAGAGAGCACCTGGTTACAGTGCTGTGTGAGGTCTGACATATCTGTAAAAGAAAATGATCAAACATACAGATTAATGTTGCTGCACATGCACCAAGCAAGAATAACGTTGTGAGCACTGACAGAATAAATCACTTCATCACACCACTATGCTACCAAATATACCATTATCCTTTGGTATTAATCACAGACTAGGCCTAAGATGATCCCTAAGATCGAATACTGTGTAAAGACAAGTTACAAAATTATGTCCCCATGGAAAAAGAAGTAAACATAAAAATAAATAAATGGGTGCGATATAAACATACCAATAACCATTAATGTAAAAAGAACGTAACGCTCTATCATTTATTATATCTGTTTATACATGTCATTTAGATGAATCAACGTTAAATAAATATTAATGGCTCATGTTAACTTGGGTTAGCAGGTGTTACTTGTATTTGATAAATACGCCGGTAAGCTCATAGCTAAACAAAGAAAGTATGTCTAAAGTATGGACAACGTAACAAAAGGTCATACCATCAAAGCAAAAGTTATGTAGCAAATAACAGTTTTTAGTCTCAACTAGACGATTACACAAGCGTAATTATTATAAGCGGGCTATTCCAGCAGTTAGCTTAGCATAATTCAAACAGAAATATTGAAGTCGGCTTACCTCGTTGAACTCATATTATTCCAAACACACGTTCAGGTCAATAAAATAAAACTATGTTATGAACTAAACGAACAGAAAAATAAATTCCACGTGTACTTAGCTGACAAGAACAGCTAACGCTAAGCCGTTAGCCTGTTAGCTCGACGCTAACGACTAACCGATAAAAGCTAACTACACACACACGGTAGCGTAGTACGAGTCTGACTTGATACTAACAATAATATACAGCCGAACATATTGATATACACTAATTTACTAACGCTAATAAAACATTTCATTAATTTGTTAATATTATATCAGGAAGTGCTAACACCGTGTAGCTAACACAAAATCCTGCTAAGCCAAAACATGTAAGCTAGAAGTCGATTCCTTTGAATATTTTTAATTCCCGTACTGACAAATTATATATGAATTATGATATTCCAAAAATTATTACAGCAACCGATCAAATTTATTAATAAAAACAACAACAACGATAATAATAACAACAATCTCCAGCTACAGCCGCGGTGACTCGCTGAGTCGATTACCGCTCGAGCTAAAATGACTCGATTCCTGTTGCGCATGCGTGAACATTTTGGTGCGGTGTAACGTCATCCTTTCGCCCCTTTTAAAAACAAGTACTGGACGTTCTATGAAAAATCGTTCACAGACTTTCAGCCTGAATTCGTGAATGCAGAGTTAAAGAACTGAATCGTATAATTCAAGAAAAAATCAGAATTTAACGCCTAAACATGGCTCCTCTGTGTTTACAATATTCTGTAAACTGTCAGAATTAGGTGCATGTTACATTTGGTCACATTCATGACAGTTATTAGTTACACACACTCATGAACACTTGTGTATCTTCTATTCCTGTCACTTGCATGTCTTTGGACTGTGAGTGTAAAGCAGAGCACCCAGAGGAAAACCACACAGACAGGGGAGAACATGCAAAATCAACACAGAAAGGACCCGATCGCCCCACCCAGGACTTTAGGACTTTCCTTCCACAGTCGAAATACATGTTGTCCCAATAGGTTATTGTATGTGTGTCTGTCTGCGATGGTGTTTCTATGTGCTGGGATCCCTATTGGATAAGTGGTTCAAATTAATGCGCGAATGAGCCTGTGCAAAACCTTGGCTGTTATAAAAGAATTGTCCAGTAGGGGGCGCCACCACCATAGTGTTTTTACCACAAGTTGTTAATGACTTAGATATTCATCATCAGTTTCAAAGCTAAACACTCCAGCCAGTGTGTGGGTGGGAGTAAAGTACAATTAAATAAGCTTTGGCAGTTGATTTTTTATTTTATAGCTTTATATATGACGCTTAATTTAGTCCGAATCAGGTTCTTTAGACTCCATAGCTATGGAATCGACTCTTATTGGAGCCGACTTCTAGTCATTTGATCGGTATACATGATAACTACTTTAGAGATGTGAGCTTAATACTATTAAATAAAACGTTTAATATTTATTTTTATAGCGTAAGATTTAGAACTCTGAATTGGGTTCAACAAGCTCACGCAAATCACGTTATTTACGAATATTCTCTACTTTCAGTTTGCTGTTCGTGAAATTATTAAATCGACTCGTTTTGGAACCGACTCATAGCCGTTCGGTACTCGTGTGAACCAAACCGAGGTTGGCGAGTTGACTAAAAGTTGTAGGATTCATATGAATAAAAATTGGTTTAAATTGGATGACTGATGGTCAAACATTTTTACTATCTAGTTGATTTGAAATATAGAGGCAGTATGAGTTCGTAAGAGAGACTTTCGTTGTAGTTTTCTTTCAATGCTGCCCTCGTTTGTTTAAGCCCTGTAAATGTAACCACTAATATGTATTTTGTTTTATGTAGAATAAATATCCGTTAATATATATTTAGAACATACTTCTTACGATACATGTTTTGCAGCTTGTTGGTGCAGTTCAGATAAATGACTATTAATTACCTGTAGCAGGTGGAAACCATGAAGTCGTGATCCAGTTCCAACTGGTTCCTTTAAGTTTGAATTACACCACGTTCAGGAATTGAATCTCACTTTATTTTTGGCAGGTTAGAAATATTGTTTGTCTGAAGCAGCTGCTTGAAAATTGAGCATAATGGACGGTAAATGATCTACTACATTGTTGTTTCAATACAAATAGTATTTTTTCATAGTTGTAAACAAACCTTGTACATGGATGTACTTTGCTCTAAACGTTTTTCCATTATTTCTCAAATGTCTTAGTTTTCTGGGCATTCTGACCTGTTATTTGTTTGATAAGTATGTAGCTCTTCATTCAAAGACATACTTAGAGATGCTGAGTGATACACAGCTGTAGAATACAAAATGCTTACAGGTTTGTGGCAACTATTAGGGCAATGCTGTTGAATGTTTTAGCAAATACATTTACATGTGGCTGTGTGTTTAGAAAGTGCATACATAGTGTTTTGTCCTTGGGTTTGCATCATCTTGTTGAAAAATGGTAGATGTCTGGAAAAGATGATGCCTTGAAGGGAGCATATTGCTCTTAGATCTCAATGTATGTCTATACATTAATGCTGCATTACAGAAGTGTAAGGGTCTGTCTCCATACCATTACATACCCTGGTATTGACACAGCTCTGTACCATAACACACCCTGGCTTGTTGCCGTTAATGGTCTGCATGGTCCTTTTGGTCTTTGGTCTGGAGCACACTTCGGCCATTATTTATCTTTTCTCACCTAATTGCTCATGTCCCAACTTTTTTGGAATGTGTTGCAGGACTGAAATCCAGGAATGAATGTTTATTAATAAATTCAATGAAGTTGAATAAAACATGAAATATATCAGGCTCATCCTGTCTGAAATCAAATAAGTCAGAGTAAATGAAAGAACTTGTGTTTTTATCTTATTTGCATTTCCATGCTGCTTTTTCTGATTTGGGGTATGTACTATAATGTAAAATCATTTATTGTTCATTTGTCTACCTTTCTTTCAGAACCAAATAAAGCTTCACAATCAGCTGGAGGCGATCGTTCGGGCAATCATCCCAAACCCTTCTTCTATGTTCAACCTCCAGTACAGCCGTTTTATGCATACCAGTGGCACATGAATCACCCATACAGCAACCAGGGCTTTCCTGGATACAGTAAGTTGCCCATATGGTCACAAGGTCTTAAATGTCCGTCAGGGTTCCCTGCATACAGTAAGACTCAAATAGTTTTAAATGATTGCAAGTAGGAAATTGGGCAGATTCAGAAAGTAGTTGGGTAAACTTACCAAAGTAAAACAAGCTTATTATGTGAAACAAAAGTCTAGTCACAAATTCACAATAAGTCTTGAGGGATTTATATGTAAGCTATTTTCAGCTGGCCTGCTGATATGATTTTGTTTTTGTTTCAGACTACCATTACGGCCGTCCGTACATGGTCCCTTACTCCTACTTGCAGTATCCAGGCTATGTGATGCCTCATGCCATGCATCCCGTGGATTACCGCAGAATATATGAGCGAAACTTTCCCCATTCTCCCACTTGTGAGTTCACTCTCCGGCAGCAACAACAGGGCAACATTACTCAAAAAGAGACGACGTGTGCAGGGGCGCAGACGGAACCCTGTGATGCCCTGAATAAACTCATCGAATGTTTGGATCAGCTGCATGCCGCAGATGGTCCACAGACTTCTGGGAGTGTGTCACCGAGCACCGAGGACCCGAAGTATGGGGGAGAAAGAGAAACCCCTAACCTAGAGAGAAAGGATAGCAAAAAAGAGTCAAGTTGTGAAGAGTTAAGACAAGAAGACGGCAAGGGACAGCAAGAGTGTGAGGCGAGGGGGATGGATGATTGTTCTGAGTACCAATCGGACTCCTCTCAGATCCAATCTCAGAGTGGTATTGATCAAGGAAGACGAGATGATGAGGGAATGGACTGGGATGGTTATAATGCCAGTCGACCATCGTCCCATTCCTCACCGGCTCGATGTTCCTCAAGAATAAAAAATCTGGAAAATCCGGATCTCAAGAATATCCAGCAGCGAGACGTTTCAGATGACCTAGCTTGCTGTATTCTCCACTTACCTTTCGAGAAGGTTTTATCTTCAGGTGTTTTAGGACACAGTGTAACCTCTTCATCACTTGGATCTCCATTAAGCTATACCTACCATCCTCCTAAGCTTGCTCACGAACGTCTCAGCGTCCTCAGCCCTTCCTTGGATGAGCTGTCATCCCACGATGAGGTTCTTTCCACAGATTTAGACGAGATGGACCTGTTTCCGACTCGGATCTACACCAGAGGAAGACTGTCTGAAGTCACGTCTAGGAAAGGTCACGCTTCCAAGCTGTGTATCCTCTACCCCAACAGACTGATGTGTGCAACCTGTGGGTCGCACTCCTTCAAGGAGCTCAACAGGAGTAAAACTTACCGCTACAAAGACTCAGAC
This sequence comes from Microcambeva bendego, assembly GCA_034509265.1. Classification (NCBI taxonomy): domain Eukaryota; kingdom Metazoa; phylum Chordata; class Actinopteri; order Siluriformes; family Trichomycteridae; genus Microcambeva; species Microcambeva bendego. Next base: position 18,291,194 of record JAYDZG010000008.1, on the reverse strand, counting down.
GGGGTCGAGGGGGTGAGCCGCGAGGCCGCCAGGACATGCGAGCACTGCCTGCAGAACGTGCCATTAAAAAGTCACACGACTAAGAAGGGTCATTCGCTCATCAAGCAGAGAACAAATCCGGTACAGCACAGAGAGAAAATGGCTGACATGCTTGAAACGTCGCATTCGGAGCATTTTTACTGTGAGAAATGCATGAGTTCACCGGAGGAGAGCTCCAGTCATGCATTCAGAGCTCGCCCAGGTAAGATTGGAGACAATCTAGAGCCAAGTCATCTTGTGCCAAGTTCACACTACACTACTGGATCTCTTGCACTTGGAATCTTGTTGCTTTGACACTAGACCCTTGGCCATCAGGAGGAATCTCTGATGGATCTGTCTGGTGTACCAAACTATGAGAATTGATAAGGGTTTGATGATCTTACGTTCACGCCAATCAGACTTGAGGGATCCTAGTGGTGAAAACCTTTCGAAGAGCAAAAATCAAAAGGTTGTGTCGTGTGAACTTCTCATTAAGATAAAACTGTCAGAACATCTGCAGTTAATAATAGTCAATCAGTAAAAAATTTTAAAATAAATACAGTGAGGATTTATTTGCTCATGTAAACGTTTATGAGTTGTTTGGTCGTTTGCAGAGAGACGCTCCAGACTGACCACAGATCATCTCATCTGGGAGAACGTCGGAGGAAACTCCGGACCAAAATTCTGTAGAGCTCAACCACTCCCTCAAAGGCCACGTAAACAAAACCTTCTAATTCACAAATATATATTAATACTTTGAACCCGGGGTGTCAGAACATGTGTTTGAGGCAGAATTTTAAACTTTGACAGCATTTGCCTCACAGCTAGAAGGTCCTGGGTTTAATCCCCTGTGTGTGTGTGTGTGTGTGTGTGTGTGTGTGTGTGTGTGTGTGTGTGTGTGTCCGTCCCCTGTGATGGCCCCTGTCAGTGAGTGATATTCCAAACACTTTAAATATAATAACCATTAAATGTGTAACCTAGGATGTCCAGAAATTTGTTTGAGAGTATCTTTAATAGCAACTTTGAGATAAAGACATTACATCAGCATAATGTGAATTGCAGAAACAAAATTTTACTTTAATAATTTTAACTGAAAAATGTTGATAATTAAATGTTTTACTTGATCATCTTATTGTAGTAGCTATCAAAGTGGTTAGAAAAACAAAAGTATTTATTACATTATTGCTTTGTGTGCTCTTACAGCGAGACAGATGAAATCTCGCTTTAAGCCTCATGTGTGTCCGGGTTCCAGAAATGATGATGCTGAAGAGGTAGAGGATGAAGAAGAGGAAGGACCGGGAATAATTCAGTACCACAGGGGAAAAGGTGGAGATGATTATTTGATCTAATAAGTTAAACGCCACTGCATAATTAGAAGTTTCACTTAGACAGTATAGAACAGTGGATAGTGTGTCCGTATATGTAGTAATCTTCAAACGGTACCCTGATTAAACAGATATAAGTCCCCTGATGACTAGTTAATAATGCTTTTACATCGTGATTAGCAGTTGGAGCTGTTCTACACCCATATTCTGTTGTGGAAGTGTTAGCTGAAAACGAAAATAAATCATTTTCACCAAGGGCAAGGGACCTAGACCCCCTTCCATATGTTGCCCCATGGGTGTTTTTTGGAAATTCTTTGGGGCTTGCTCCCCTCTTAGAAAATCTTTACTGATGACAGACGGACCACTGCAGCGTTATATAAGAGATTACATTTATTAATGCAGAATTTTCTGTTTTTCAGGAACTACAAAAAGATGAGGTGCTCCCTGCTAAAGTTCACCAAAGTGCACATCATCATCAGCGTTGTTGGAACAATCTTTAATAAGCATGGGGATGTTTGTTTTCTTATGGCGGGTTTGAAATATAACAAGTGTGGGATTTCTTTTTGTTTGTTTGCGAATGGGCTACTGTTAATCTTCATTGCACTTCACTTTCACTATACACACATAACACACTAACACCTTAACTTTTTTTTTTTATTCTGGCACTTTCCCTGTATATTAAAATGGATGTAAAATAAATAAATGTAATAACTGTGCTTCCTGAACATCTATGCAGAATTTAAATAAAGAAGTTGGAAACTGAATATCAATCATTATATTTTGCATATTTAAGTAATCACTATAAGTACAAAAATATTCAACAGAATTGTATGATTTTTTGTGGATGTTTAAAATGTGTCAGGTAATGTAAATATATGGAAAGTCAAAACAAAATTAATGCTACTATTTTAAGGAAGGTTTTTACTTCATTTGATTCATTTTAATAATGAATTGAAAAGAATTAGTCCATAAATTATTACATTAAGGGCTGGACAGTTTGCAATTATTGAGGGAACAATACCTTTAGTAAGTACAATGGGTGAAGAGAAAGGCTGGTTAAATTAAGGTCCTCAGGTTGATTACTAGATGGAATTGGTATTGAGAAGAGGTATTGTAGTGTATTATCTCTATTGTGCCTGGTCTTATTACTCGCTCCTTCACTCACTTTCTTAACTACTCCAGTTAGGATCATGGTAGGGTGCTGGAGCCTATCCCAGTTGTGTGCAAGGCCCACAGAAACACACTGGACAGGGCAGAAGTCCATCTCAGAGCAAACCAACACACTCGTCTGTAGAGCAATTCAGGGTCTCCTGATGTTTTCAGATTGTGTAGGGAACCCAGGCCAATTCAACTACACATTCTTACCCAGACAGTAAATGATCGATACATATGTGCAGTGTACAGTGTGTCTATTATTGTGACAGATAAAACCACAAATAAAGGGGTTCACAAAAATACACGCCAGATCCTCTTGACCATGTAAAGCTTTAAATAATACACGGAATATCATGACAATGTTATCAAAATTCATCGTTACCACACAGTATCATGTAGTAACCTTCCTGATTGGATGTTGTACGGCTGAATTGAGTTACAGAATTGACCAATCACAGTGCTCAGTTGGCTGTGATGCAACCTCGTTAATTTAAGGTGGGGTCAGAGAACTCGTTTTGGCTTTTCTTTGTTCGTGTTTAACTGTTTGAGTAGGTAAGATTGAGTATTTCTCAGCTGCATAGGAGTACATTTCACATTTATGGTATGAAGATGTTGGTGCTAAAAATATGTTAAATTTTTCTCAGTATCCCCCTTTTAGCTAGAAAGCTACAAATATGGTTGTTGCAGCTTCCCACAATCCATCTGGAGGTGTACCTCATGGCCATACGTTTCCGCCTGGACCGACACTGAGTCAGGGGATACGGCAGCCTGGGCCAGGGCCAGGTCCAATGCCAATGCCAGGGCCTGGGCCTGGGCCTAGGCCTGGACCTGGTACCTGCAGAGGACCAAGCCTGACCCAACCAGAGCGCCATCAGCAGCCCAACATGCCCTTCTTTTATGTTCAGCCACCACAACCTTATGTACCATATCAGTGGCCTATGCCAGTGCCTTACACTCCCTATGGTGGCGTTCCAGGGTTCGGTGAGTTGTTTATGTTTAAGTTTGGGTTTGTGTTGGTTCTTCTTAAATGTATTTTTTTTTTTTTACATTTTTTTAAGGTTATGGTATGGTCTTGCCTCCATTTCCTCCAGCTTCTTATGTTGAAGCTCCAGGTTACATCCTTCCCCACACGCAGCTGCACATGGTTGATTACAGGCGCATGATGACCCCTCATATGGCTCCCACCATGGCTTATCAAGCCCGTCGTTTTCGTTACCAGCAGACCACACCTTCAGGTAGAATCATGGTCAGTTCGGAGGTCCAAACTGAACTTGTGGGTCCTGATTCTCAACAGAACAGCCCTTCAAGTTCTCAGAATACATCAGAATCTGGACGAAATTCTGGCTCTGGTAGTGTCCTCTTATCACCTAACCTGAACCAGAACAAGTCTCCAGTTTACCCTGGGGAGGAAGCCATAACCTCTGCACCTAAAATGCCAGCAGAAATGGCTGGAAATGGCACTTTGTCCACTGTTCCAAATGGCAGTATTCTGTTTCAGGCAGAAGAGGTGCGTATTGAGTGTAGCGGGTCACCGTCTGCACTTAAGATCGTACATTCTCAGGAGACCGGAGAGCTCGCCAGGAGTGCAAACGGTGAGCTCCTACAGTGCAGCATGGAGTCTGCAGAAGATGTGGTAATGAGATGTTTTCAGTCTGTGCAGTTTGGGGAAAATGATCCGAAGAACTGTCTGGAAGACCACTTGGATGATCCATATTTGCCACCTGGCCCTGATGTTCTCCTTATGAGATCTTGTCCCACCAATGGCACCACTCTGGAAGGATCAGATGTCATGCCAGCTGAACCCGCCAGCTCTACGATGCTGGGGAATGCAGATTCCAGCCTGGTAAAAAATTCAGAGGATGGCTGCACTAACACCAAAGATATTCACTTTAAAATATTACGACTGCCACTTGAATTGCAGTGCTTGGATGAGCTGCACAGAATGGAGGCCTCTGTTTGGTCTGTAGAGTCTTTGATGCCTTATGTCCCGTCTAATGAGTGGTTGATTCAGAATGGTCTGATGACTCCACAAAAACAATCCTTAGAAACAGTCAAGGAGGTCCCTGCGGAGGTTCTACTACAGTCGAGCCTGTCGCAGGAAAAACAAGATGGAATGGTGGTAGAGCTTCACGACCAAGATTCTATGGTTCCTCCTGAATCTGTTTCTGCCTGCCTTCCCTCAAGCTGGCTGGCAGATTTTGGCCACACTGATCAAAATAAACCACCTGATCAAGATCAGAAGATTAAGGACCAAAGTATCTGGCCTGAAGTGCCACAGCAGACTGAGGTCAAACAGAATCCTGACCTTCAATCTTCAGTGAGTCCGTCAGCTCCAGAGAACGTCCAGACAGTAAAGGGTTCTGATGCTGAAGGCTTCTCACTTTTGTGTCCAGACATGCGTGTCAAACACAAAGTACGTCTCTGTAAAAACTGCTCTTTGAGACGTAAATCTGGTGTTGTATCGGTCACTCTTAGCCCAAAGTCTTGCGGCATGAAACGGCACAAGGTCCCTCATTCCCAGCTCATGGAGGAAAAAGGTAAGTTGTGTGGCACGTGTCGGCATGATCCTGGCAAGAAGGTGAAAAGCAAAGCCAGCAATCCATACCACAGGAGCCCAGAAGGCTCGGAGAACACTTTGTACCCTTTAAAGGTGTCAAAAAAGGGCCTGAATAGATTGTTTAACATCCAAAGTTTATCACCAACAAGGCACACTGAGAAATGTCCAATGTCTCACCAGTCCAAGCTCAGAGAGCAGAACTGCTCATGTGATCATCTCAAAGTGCCTAAGAACAATCCAGCATGGAATGGTGATGGGTATGGTCACAATGTCAATCGTGAGAGGAATGAGGAGAACTTGGCTTTTTCCTCAAATGATCGATGGAGAGATGTTGAGCAGAAACTTATACTGCACCAACAGAGTGGTATGACATTTTTATATTATTATTATTATTATTATTATTATTATTATAATGTTCATGGTCACTTGATCGGTTTTGTTTTGCATATATTTGCCACAGATAAGTCATGGCGGGGAAGTATGCAAGTGTCTGATACTGAAAGTACCAAAAGTGGAGGAAAGACAAGGACCCATAAACACAAACAAAGTGCACAAACACCAGGTAATTTATGCTCATCGGTGTGAAAGAATAATTTCCTCTTGGAAACTAAACCAACTAATGGTCTGTAGGAAGTAAATGATTTATCAAGGGCATTTTGCTAATCCAAAACTTGACCAAAGCTTTAAGAGCTAGACGCTTAAGATATTGCCTTTGATGGCATAATGGGAACATTGTTTGGTTATGTTCTGTTTACTTTGCAGACACATTTCTGAGCAATTTTGAGCATCTGTCAGTCAAAATCACTAAGACACAAGCTGTGGATTTACACTTTCTGTATTTTGCTGATGGTTGTATACAGTTTATAAGCCATTTAGAGTTAAGGGACTTGCTCAGTGGCCTGGCAGTGGTGGGGATTAAAACAGCGACCTAATTATACTAGTCCATTGCCTTAAACTAGACTGCAACTGCCTTAAACAAAACTTCTTACAACAACATAGTTTGATTTGGTCTTTTTTAGGTGAATAGGTTCCAATTATTCCTCTAAATCTAATCTAATGATTAGCAATCAAAGACTGCATGTATCAAAAGCACTCATTGCTTCAACTTGGGGACAGCCAATTCTAAAAGGCAGTGTTCAGTTTCAGCATGATTGTGCTCCTGTGTTAAGACTGGGTCCATTTTTAACATAAATTTGTTGTGGCACTCCAAGGCCCTCAACCTCTGCTTTGTGGCTAAATCAAATAGAGTGTCCGTTCCTGACCCAACAAATGCTTGTTTCTTTAAATTTCTTGTTTCTTGAAGCTTCCACAATGTCCATGATATTGAAATGAAGCATCCAACATTCTTGTTTAGAAATTATTTGATGATAGTTAATTATATTGCAGAATAATGTGTAATGACTAATAATGCAATACTCTCTGTTCAGAAATTCACAGAAGAGACACAAGATGCTGATGTCACAATCTCACACTGAAACTAAACCATCAAGGGCACGTTTTATCACGTTTTAAATGGCACATGATTTTTCTATTTAATTTATATCTGATCACATCTCACTATTTTATACAGTGATTCAATAAAGCACTTTTGATTCCAGTTTGTCTGGTGTTGGAGTAACTTGTCAAATGAAGCTACTTTGTACAAATAAATATGATACAAAAAAATAAATGAGGTTATCAGAAACTTTGTATGTGTTTTAATAACGATTACCTTCAATCTGGCTACCTCTAATATTTGCCAATATAACTACTTCAGTTAAATTTGCTATTCTAAATACTAAAATCTGTTGTATGATCGAGATTAATAACTCACTGCTGTCTATGTAGGGTATTCATTTTTTTTTTTTTTTTTTTTTATATATGTTCGTGACTGTAAGGATGCTAAATCGCAGTATGACCATATTATATTCCCATTTAAATGTAAGCTGTTTGAGTTTGGTCATTCTTGAGATCTACTATTTCAGTCAACAAATCTACCTTCTAAGTAGCTGGGATATTCAGCATTTTGTGGTAAAAGGATTGAAAAATCACATACCTTCTTTTTCTGATGATTTTTACTGAATGGTGTCAGTCGAGTTTATGCATTCTGGACAAACACTGCTGATACCAATTATATCCGCTTCCAAGAATTCATCAGTAAGAGTGGAGTGATGATAAAATGTCTGTCAGCTTTTTCCACGTATGTAAGAAACGGCGTCTCGCTCGAATGGAAGCATTTTTGTTTTCTTTGTACTTGGTTGAGCATTCTGCAATTACAAAAGGAAAAGTGCAAAACTGGCAACTGAGCAATAAAAGCTAAGGTGTAGCTCTTGTGTAATAAAAAAGCAAATTAAAGAAACAGTGGCCACATTCCATGTCATCACGTTGACCTAATGGAATCGGACACAATCTGCCAACATGCACTGCATGACTGATGTACTGGGCAATGCTGGTCTTCATCATTTCTTGGATTTATTTATTATGATTTTCTATTTACAAAGAATCATAAAGCGTGCACAGAAACAGATTCACTGATTTTCAGTGTGTAAAAAAATGTTTTTATTTATAAAAATGTACAAATGTAAAATGTAGAAAATACCACATACTACAATCTATGTGCTTCGAGTAGGAGGGTGGACATTTATATTCATGCTAACCTGATACTATGAAAATAATTTACACAAACATCACACAAACTGTACAAAACAAAGTTCATACATTGAATATCAACCACTTGCTTTACAGAATATCTGTATATCGTATTAAACACTAAGCTTCAATAAAAAACTAATTTACAATTTAAACAGTGAAGAATTATTTAATAAATGATAAATAACCACAAACCACATTTTATAAATACAATATTTTAATAACAGACAATCCCTAACTATGGATCTAAATGAATCG
>JAYDZG010000008.1:18202468-18214381 GCA_034509265.1 Microcambeva bendego | reverse complement strand
GTGCCTGAATCGTCCTATAGATACCGAGACACTAACCAGTGCACTGTAATGCCGAACCCGAGCCCGTGTAAATAGGGAGGGTCGGGTCGGGAAGGGCGTCCGGAGTACAAACGATGCCAGATCAGTATTGTTGATCACGAGCTGCTGTGGCGGCTCCTAACGGGAACGGTTAAGAGAAAGTTAGTCAGCCAGTAGGAGCATTTTAAGAGATCTAAGAATTTAGAACTGTGTCTACATAGAGAGATCACCAGATTTTCAGACAGACAGTTTGGGCTTCATGGGTAGGATTTACGGAACAGCAACGGGCCAGGATTCCAAAAGTGACCAAAGAAGACCAAAAAGAAGCAAATTCTGCAAGTAAAATGTCCAGATTTGACCCCTGTAACGATACAAGTCTGTTTATTTTTCTCCAAAATACAGAGCATGAATGATAAGGACTGACAGGACCCTCAAATATCCCCAAAATGCACCTATTGTAATGATCTCGGCCGATTCTGATTTCCTTTCATTCTACTGATTACATGACACAAGCTGTGATGCATCTTTTTGGTTGCTTTCACGTCATCATCACATGAACATCTTCCTCTGAAAGCTTCCAGCGTCCAAATCAGACGGAGCTAAATCTTGACCATGAGCTCTCTCGGACATGTCCGATTCCCACCCCTCAAAGCCTCACTGCTTTACACTAACGTATAAAAGTGAGGAAACTTTTGGAGGATCCCTGCTATGTTGTTGGTGGCCTTAAAAATCTCTCGTTCTTTATTTCATATATAATAAAAGTCTGTAAGCATTTCTTGTGCTTGGATCAAAATGGGTTGGAATAAATTATTTGTTCCTGCCGTACTGTGTTCTGTCATGTGTTCTGAGTCCCAAAGAACTGAAAAGAGTTCAGTTAGGGGTACTGGATGAGACAACCATAGATCAGTCCAAGCATGTACATTAATAGCTGATTTAGAAGAACCAGAAGAAGTTGTTGCTCAAGGTCTTGCTCCCTTTATATCAAGTCATGTGACTTCATATCATGTTTTACACTCATCTTGCTGCTTGAGGTGCTTCGAGTTTGAAAGATTTTGAAGTTTGGGGTCCATGAATACCACAAGGTACCACAGTGTGTTTCATTTTGATGCGTCGTCGTTGTCCGAATGGACAAAATGTGGGTCGCTTAAGAAAAAGGTTTGAAGAAAGCTCATATAATAATAATAAAAATAATAATTAATAAATAAAATTATAATAAAAAATATAACATAACATATTACATTGTACAAGCAATAATAATTATAATGTACTATATTGTATGTATTATTTGTTCAATAATAAGATTTATCATACTACACTACATGTACTGTTTGTCCAACAACACACACACAGACACAGCTAAGAACCAATTGAAATCAAAGCCAAGCCTACCCCGCCCCCCTCCGACACGTGGATACCCGCCATACGCATTTATCCACCAGTGAATCAGCACCGTGTACGGAGAGACACACCCCGAAACGTCTTTCCCAGTCTAAGCAGGCGGCGTCGATCAGCCAGCAGAGGCCGCAATTGCGTCATGTGCCACTTGGCGTTTAACCAGCAAGGCAGAACTAAGACTCGAGATGTCGGCCCAACAATTTTATGAAGTATGCAGTGCCTTAAAAAAGGATTTTCACAATATACACTGAAAATAACACAATTATAATATAAAACACTTATATTTACATTTTCAGCATCTAGCAGACGCGTTTATCCAAAGCAACTTACAGTATACAGTGTGAGCAATGACGGTTAAGGGCCTTGCTCAAGGGCCCAACAACTTATACAGGGTCTGATAAAATAATACAAATAAAATAATCAACAGACCAAAAGAATGATTTACTATTTATTTTATTACATATAAAACTGGTGCACATTACAACATACAGCGTGAAGAACTTAATAATGAAATAAAACTGATGTTGTGAATGCTCGCGCTGTGTTCCACCACGGTCTCCTCTCAGCTTCTCCGGAACAGCCCTTACCCAGAAGGCTTTGCTGCAATCCTGGACAATTCAGGCTGTGCTGCATCTTCAAACCTATCAAGGGCCCAAAGGGAAGGAAAAAGGGAAACGGGTATTTCGGGATCGGCGGCTCTATTTGCGCCCGTCGTCGGTGTCGTCGCTCTCTCGTTCCTGCCTCTCTCTCTCCCTCCTCATTTCCTTCAGCTCCAGCCGGTACTTCCTCTCGATGAAGCGTTTCTGATGCGCCATCTGAGGGAAATTATCTGAAAACAGACGCCGAGGAGAACGGAGAATCAGCCATTTCTGTACCTGTGTGTCTCCATGATTCATATTCTAGCATTTTATCGATGATTTTTTTCCTGCTGTGGACCCTGATATCTCCTAAATATGTGAACCCTCGGGTGCATGAACACTCCTCCAACCCCTTATTAACACGTAGAATCATGCACTGATCTCCAAGTACAAATCCTTACACAGCATCGAAGACCACGCCCGTGTTTAAGTCCACGGCAGGCTAGTGGCCGAGTTCGTCTGCCATGATGTCCTCCAAGCTGGCCGATCGGGCCTGCTAGGGGCCGCCAAAGTGAATTCTAGAGTCGGCGACTTCTCAGTGTCCATACAAATAAGACTGGAAAACAACTAGGAACCAGCTTCAGGTACCAGGACCAGTGGAACAGTGGTCTCTCTGACAGACGCCTTTATCCATACATGGTGAGCAATTGAGGGTTAAGGACCTTGCTGAAGGGCCCAACGGCATCAGCAATCTGGCGGTAGCAGGGCTAGTCGAGTACTTTAACCACTAAGCGACTGCTCAAGACATTAAGACATTAGGACAAAAATCCTCCCATTAGCTGATCATGTTCTTTGCAGGTGTACATGAACTTTAGATTTTGCTTTGATCAGGGCTGGTTAGTCTGTGATTCCCCCGAGCAGCGAGGAGCCGCTCGGCTGGACGGGACATTATTAAAGAACATTAAACAACATTACATCCGACTGACCTTTCAGAGGACCGTCGCTAATTTATTCACATGAGAAGAGGAAACGTTCACTTAGCAGCAATGAGCCGAAATCAATCAAAGTGACGACTGAGATAAAGGGGAAAGAGAGAGAGAGACGGGGAGATAGAGAGGGGTGAATAGAGTGCTTACATTTTGAAGGGAGTCAGTGAGACATGGTGTGAGAGAAACAGTGAGAGAATGTGAGAGGTGGAGAGATAAATAGAGAGAACGCAAGCAAGTGTGAAAGAGGGTGAGGAAATGAGAGAAGTAAGAGAAGGAGAAAAGAGAGAGAGAGTGTGGGGTAAGAGTGTGAGAGAGGCTGTTGGGGTGAGTGAAGAAGAGAATGAGAGGGTCTCACATTTCTCCAGAGCGTCCATCGCTGCTCCCATCTCAGCCTGCTGGATACTGAACACACACAGATGAGCAAGTCAGAGACTCCAACACACTGCCAAAAGTATGTGGACAACAATAAACACACACATCCAGATGTGTTACAGGGGTTCGTACCTTGGTCCTTTTCCACACCCGATCCTCTCTCCTTTGAAATACACAGCGACGGTGTAGGTGCGAGCGTGAGACGGTCCGACCGTCTGCAGAGTCCTGATCAATGACAAAAAATAAGAGACCACTTCAAAACTAGAATTATAATATAATATAACAATGCTACTCATTTTGGTCACACAAAAAAAGAATTTTTTTTCTGAATAAACTGAATAAACAAACTTGTTTAATCCCAATTGGGGTTTTTTTTGGATAATTTTAAATAGAATTTAAATATTATCAATCTGGTAATAATGAGCTCACAATCATGAAAAATAAGCAAACAGATAAATGAAAAAAATCAAAAGAAAAAGCAGATAAATAAAAAAAAATAAACAAAGACAATCAGACCATCATTAGAATAGTAAGAAGAAAATTATTTAAAAAATAAAGAAAAAATAAATGATTTAAAAAGAGGGTAACGTATGGCAAGAAAAAAAAAGAATTAAAAAAAGGAATAAAATAATGAGAAAATAATACAAAAAAATGATAAACAGGAAAGAGAAGAGAAAAGAATAAAATAAAGGATAAACAATAAGATAAAAAGACAGAATTTATTAGAAAATAACAACAATAAAATAATAATATATGAATACTTGACTACACACTTTGAGATTTTTAAACGTATGTGTAGAGAAGCAAGACGAAAAAAAGGAGTAGAGGGAGGAGCAGAACAACACAAAGAGCCGGTCTGGTCTCCAATGCAGACCCAAGCAGGGTAACGAGCACACCTCTGACCTCAGCTACGAACTGGCAGATCATTTCAGAGCGGTCTGTAAAGTCTAATATGGGCTGTGTTCCAATCCTGATTCACACAACCTCGCTCCCTTAATCCCTTAAGGCCAAATACAGCGGAAACACAATCCGTCATCCGGTGTGTAGGAAACAGAGGGCAGAGGGTCACGAAAAGAGTAAAAGAGCTGCAAGAGCTGTTGGAGGGGCGTTATTACTTGTAGAGCGGGATGTCGGGTTCCTTGCCCTCGGTGCGAAGGGTGAGGCAGCACTGCTGGAGCTGAGATTTAGGATCGTTCCAGTCCTGATTCAGAATAAACTCCTACAACATACACACACGCAGACAGAAATCAGATATAAGATGAAGCCTCCAATGTGTGTGTGTGTGTGTGTGTGTGTACACACTGGCTCTCTGAGGACGTTCAGTCACAGAAGACAGCTCCATTAGCTCCACTGCTCTCAGAATAAAAGAGTTAAAAGACTTTTAATTCGCTCCATAAAGGACGAGAGTATCGACGTGATCCTCCCCCAGCCCTCACGCCCTCTCACTTCTTCTTACTGACCCCTGAGTCCATGTGGAACGCTCCTCCTCTATTCTATACGTTCCTTTCTCCTTCTAGAACCCTCCATTTATATTTCACTCAAATTTCCTTCCACTCAAGTGGCTTTTGATCCCGTCCCTGTTCTGTTCACTTTTATTCCAAACATTCATAAATGTATATTCCAGAATTTTAAATCATTGATTCTTTTCTCCTTATCATCTTTATTCTGCGTCTCCTTGACTGCCAAGACAATCCTTCATCTTTCTTCACAACCCTGTCCTGTATCATTTATATATCTTTATTTCATATCACACACAGTTCTTTCCCACCTTTGATTATTTTTGTTTTTTTACACATTTTACACACTCACTTTCTTAACCGCTTATCCAGTCGGGGGTCGTTGGGAGGCTGGAGCCTAACCCAGCGTTTCGATAAGAACAGGGGACATAGTAACACCCTGTGACCAATCCATTGGCGGGAATACACAAACATTCACCTACTGTAATTCACTTCTGTAAATAACATGACAGCTTGTTTTTGTACTGTGAAAAGGAGAAAGGAGGAGAATTACAGTACAGTACTGTCTAAGCAGTTAAGGGCCTTGCTTATTTCTTTCATTTCTTTCCTTTTTACCAAAACCGTCTCAGGGGGAAACTGTTCAATCTGGCAACAACACACAGCGTCTGGATCTGGCTGAAGACGTTAATGAAGGGTGAAGCATGTGGAAGAATGAAGAAAAAAAGTTTAGGAGCAGGTCGTACCTTTAGTCTTGGGAAGAAGCAGACGTTCATGAACGTGTGAACGTATTCCAGGTCTTTGTCTATGTAAAGTGCAGCAATAAAAGCTAAAGAAAGTAAAACACAAACAATTATTTACATGTTTACTTATTTGTTTTCATTCACTACCACAAGCAAAATATATAATGACTTATAATGGTTTTAAAGATCTTGTGCTCTCATGATTAAGGTTCGTCTTTCGTTTCCATTTCTCTCCTTAAGACTCTTTCTAAGTCTTCGACTTGGAGTCTTGGCCATGGAATGAGTCTTGGTCTGAGTCTGGGATGTGGATATGACGTATGTGGATATTTTCTTCCTATTCCGTTGGTTTTCTTCTCAGTCTACAGGCTTCTTGTGTCTTAAAACCCATTTTTATTTGTTCAACCCAGCACGAGACGTTTCATTTTTGTTTTAGTGTTTATTAGTTTGTTCAGTTTTATTTGCTTTCTCTAATCCTTTTATTGTTTTATGTCTATTTAAAACTATATATTGTGTATATCTTTTGTTTTATAATGATCTATGTACAGTTGGTGCTTTTAAAGTGCTATATAAGTAAAGTTGAGTTCCTTTCTTGGATTTTTCTTCCAGAAATCGGTTCCACTTGCTGAGATATTCAGGTCGAGTGTGAGGAGGCTCGTCATCCTTCATCGCTTTGTTGCGCCGGGTCACACACACACACACACACACACGCGGTGACAGGATGGCCGCTGGGACACACACACACCCAAACCCTTTTCTGCTGGTGGTCCCACGGCTCTTGAAGAGGCACATGGGATGAATGATTGATTAAAGCAGTGTGAGCCTCATGGACCTGGGTTCGATCCCTGCCAATAATCAAGGTTCGGCAAAGTCCCACAAGTGCTCAGACACACACACACACACACACACACACACACACACACTCACACTCCAGCAGGTCGGCCAGCGTTTTCGTCCTCAGAGCGACTGGTCGCTTGGTCTTGTCGTTCGTTATGGCGAATTCCTGCATGCCCAGTTCCTCCGCCACCTTCGCCTGGGTTCGATTATTCACCAGCGAGCTTCGCAAGAGCTGCAACACGGAGAACAAAAAAAAAAGATCGAGTAACAAACGGATTGCGAGCTGGTCATCACGGATATGAACGAAATGCAAATTTTAGCTTAGCGCCCACAGCTACGAACACAGTTCACCGTAACAGCTTCACAGGGGCAGCGTCAGATGATTGGAAGGTCAAACTGAGGACTCTGTCACGCTCTCGTTTAGCTTGTGAGCTCTCTTCGCTCCTTTTTCTGCGTTTCTTGGCTGGGTGACTGAGCGGACGAGTACGTGTATCGGAACTTTAATGATTAAAGGTTTTGTATTAGTGTAGCGTTCAGGCGTCTCACTGGTTAGTCTGTCCTAGCAATCCTATGGCAGATTGTGACAGAAAATTTAGTGTACATCCGGTGCTAGGCGGTCCTCTTTCCGGAAGGGTCACGGACTCAGTACTGCTCATTTATTTAGGGTTAAACCAAGACATTTGCAGCTTGTAGAATTCAAAATCTGGCACTTTAGTTTTTCTGTTGCTAACTACTTACAACATTTTTTAACAACTTAGCATCTTGGGTTAATAAACGTCAGCGGTCGAAGAGTTAATTAACGCTGGGTTAATTAACTGTTGCTATAGAAACAGGGTCTGACTGGATCATTATTTATTTACATCTTTACAGAAGTTTATATCAAACACAGTCGTGGATAATTTTGTCTCTCTAATGAACCTGGCTGCATGTTTTTGGACCGTGGGAGGAAACCGGCGTACCGTAAACCCACGCGAACACGGGGAGAACATGCAAACCCAACACAGAAAGGACCCAGACCGTCCCTCCCGCCTGGGGAACGAACCCAGGACCTTCTTGCTGTGAGGCGACAGTGCTACTCACTGACTGGATCATTAAAAAGCATGGAAAAGTGTCGACGTCGAACCTTCAGAGAGAGAGAGAGAGAGAGAGAGAGAGAGAGAGAGAGAGAGAGACAGACCGTGAGGTGACCCTCGTGGTGGTCAGGGAAGTGGATGAACAGGTACTCGGTGGCTACCAGCTGCATGATTGAATCTCCCAGAAACTCCATCCTCTGATTGTGACCCCTGTGAAAGAAGAAAACACATTGACATGGAAATATAATGCACAAAAGTTTTTTCTCTCTTGACCTTTTGTCCTGACACAGAGAGAAACATGATGACTTGTATTCTAATGCCTTACAGGAGCATATTTTTGAAACTGCAGCCTCAGGTTTGCCACAATTGAAGTATAAAACGAGGACTGAAGACTGACAGTAAATGCAGCATTCACTATATTTGACAACAAAGGTCATTACTGTTGCCCCCCCCCCCCTTAATCAAATGGTATTCAGCAGTACTTTATACTTTATACGTGTCCCAAATCATATAGTGTATATTCACTACTGTAAACACTCGTTGAAACACATGGTCATCAATGGTACCCCATTTAATAGGGTCCAACAGACTGCTGCGTCCCAAGTATTATGAAATACACTGTAGGGTTGAAAGTTTGTGAACCCCCGTTTATTCCCACGTCCGGACAAGGTGCTGCGTCCCAAATCAAATAGTATGAAATAGAATAATGAGTCACATATTCATCCCAAATTAAATCCCAGATTGCAAAATGACACAAAAGGACATTGATGCGACGTTGATTGAATGTCCCTGTGCCAGCTGGGATCATATTAAATACACTGTAAAGCCAAAGGTTTATGAACCTTCTCTGTAATGTATGTGGACCCACATTTTAAATGACTCAATAAAATAATTATAAACTGGCAACTCTAATATATTTTATATAACTATAACTAAAATATTTAATTGAGCAATCATTAAATCATTAAGTGCTTTGTAATGTGACAGATATTGTGCACATTTTGTTTATTAAAGAGAGCTGAGATTCCTTTAGATCAGATTAAACCTTTAAACTGAAATGAACTTATTTGCTAAATTCCCAGACAATTCAAAAATATATATATTGTTTCAATAGTTTACATTTATCCTTTTAAATTCTATTTCGAATTTTGTAGTGTTAAATTTACACTATCAAATCTCTAATTTAATATAAATGTATATTTTGTTAATGTCCTTAATTACTATTGTGGCTGCACAGTTATAAAAGCATTTCACTGCCCGTTGTATCATGTATGACTATGCATGTGAACCTTGATTTGATTTGAGACGAATTGCACCTGTGATTCACACCCACGATAGAACAGCACAAGTGCAAGAACCTCTGCTCAGCCAGGAGGAACCTCAGATCTCGTCAGATACTGGACTCTCCGGCCGTCGGTGTGAATTATTCATGGTAAAGTTCCTTAATTTTGGCACCCGCGTACACACTCACAGCGTGAGGTGGTTGAAGCCGACGGTCCGCAGGGTGAACGCCCGGGCGAGGAGACGCACGTGTGTGAATAAAACGCCGATGGCTGACTCGAAATCGGTCAGTTTCTGGAGGACCGGCGAGGTTTCGATTAGCTGCCGGTCAGTCAGTGGCTCCTGCACCTAAAAAAATAAATAAAAATAATAAACACTTAAACATCTAATCTTCAACTGTACCTTACGTAACGTGTTCAGATGAGGTGCTGCATCCCATATCACATAATATTAAACACACTACAATGCAAAAATGCACTACAATGTTTGTGCCCCCCCCCCAACACACACACACACACACACACACACTCAAAATCACTTCAGCTGTACAAATCACACATACGGTCCTTTTCCACCGACGTGGTTCCAGAACTACACTGTAGACCTAAAAGTTTGTGAACCCGGCTTTAATCACATCGTTTTCAGCGGTACAGTGCCGCATCCCAAACCACATAGTGAGGGTCAGGGTACACTACAGAGTTTTAAGCTTGTGAGCTCCCTTTTAATCACAAGTTCTTATATAACGTGCTCGGACTGGGTACTGCGTCCCAAATCACACAGTACAAGATATACTACGGGGGCAAAAGTATGTGGACCCAGCACACCTACAGTAACCAGGTATTTTAGATGAAATAATTATAAGCTGCAAACTCTGAAGGCAAAAACTAAGCCTGTCCAGTTAAATGTGGAGGACTTCCAGTCGACCTTATGACCTTTTTATGACTAATTCAACCTAAAGTCACACAGACACGGTCCAAAATCATATGGAAAAAATAGGTTGTAGACTCAACACAGCTTTATATTAACCCTCAGTGTCGGGGAAACTAGAGGTCGGTCAGGTCATTCTCTTTTTAAAGAAACGAACATTGGATTCTGACTGAACCCTCTTGATCACAGTAACAAAACCCCAAAATTATTACTAGAATCATGACGACGCTTCAGTACGGATGATAATGTCAGACGCTAGTCAGAATCAGAGAAAAAGTCGCCGCCGCTTTGAGCCCGGCGTCTTAATTGGGCTGAGGGTGGCGGTGTCGCGCGGCCTCTGTCCTCGTTCCTCCTGTAAAAGAATTTCCCTCGCTCGGTCTCTGACGAGAAAAATGTAATTAACAACGATGATTTAAATGCCAGCTGTCACGTCGTTAACAAGGACTTTTTCCCTCGGTAATGACAAGAAGTTTCAGGTCTTCTCCTCCTGACCTGCAGATTCTGAAACTTGGTGAAGCGTTTAGTAACTTTTCGCCTGACAAAAACAGGAAACCATGTGATCTCTCATTGCCGTTTCCATCATCTTACACTCCAGAGAAGCCGGTACGTCTAAATTCTTAGTACAACGTTTCCTAAACCTTTTCCGGGTCTCGACCCCGAGGCCAAGCCGGCTGTGACCCTTGGTACATCTAAATTAAGTGAGTTCTTTAGCCTTCTCATCGTCTTATCCGACTAAACAAACATTTTCAAAATACAATTCTTTAATTTAACAGTTCAAAACAAATATTAAAATCTAAAAGAACTGATCTTAAGCTTTTCAGAACTTATATGATTGAAATAAAATAATTCGAATGATCTATTAGTGTTTGTTTCCATGACGGCGTATGCAATTAAAATGTTCAAGCAATCGTTTGTCCTGAATTTAGAAGCAACTTAAAAAAAATAAAATAGTATTGTGGGTCCACATATATTACACCTATAGAGTAGTTTGTACTATGTGGTTTGGGACAGTACCCAGTCCGAGCATGTCATAGACCTTATGATAAAAAAAAGAGCTTGCAATTGCTTAACCCCCAATCTCTGGTTGATAGTCCAAAGCTCTACCCACTAGGCTATCACCATCCCACCATTAACCTTACCTAATGAAACAGAATCTCTATAGTGATCTTTACAGTGTGCTTTGTTGTGCACTCATCTTCACGAAAAGTGTAAGTCACACGAGGCATTGTGAATGAGGCACAATGAGATCGTGATCGTCATATCTGGCACCCATGAGGGAGATGTACATGTTCAAGTGCTCACCTGTAGTGGATGAGGTGGGTAATTGAGCCACACCTCCCTCATATCCTGTAACACACCAAATCATGAGAAAATAAAATTATTATTATTAATAATATTATTCAATCAAATATTAATATAATTATAAAAAAACACCAACAAATAGATTGACGCAAAACAACTTTACAGTAAATTATAAAATATGAATATATAAAATAATATATTATATGAAAGAGATAGCAAAAAATCTACTTTAAAATAAACATTAAAATGAATTATGAAATAGGATTAAAATACTAAAATACTAAAACAACTGTCTGTGATGGATCAGTGGTCTGTTTGTCCAGGGCAAAAAAAAAACAACCCCAAACACTAATCACTCCTGGATAGATGCAGCAGTTTTGGGACAGATGGGTTAAGTTCCTCTGATTGTAGGAAAGTGTTTCTGTAGAAACTTTAACACTCGACACTTTAGTTACTGATGGACACGGGTGATACGGGAGTTGAGCAGATGTGTTCTTTAATTAAATGTGTGTGTTTTTCTTCGCCGATTGTGACAAATACACACAAAAGAGGCAATCACAATTAACTCAAACACACACACACACACACACACCTCAGTGTTGAACAGTAACCTTCCAAAGAGCAGCTTGGCCTCCTCTAATCCCCCCTCCAAATACACAGCGCCTGCACAGAGAGAAAAACACACACACACTCTGAAACACAACAGAGCAGAACGCAGCTAATTTTCACGTCCGACACACACACACACACACACACACACACAGTGGGATTATGTAAAAGAGAATGTTCAGAGTAAAACATGAATATTAATTCTCTCTCCTGACGTGAATCTCCATTAATGAACCGGTTCTCTCTCTCTCTCTCTCACACACACACACACACACACACACACACAATCAAAATTCCTCTGTATTGTGCAGAGAGTACACATGATCATGAACTTTCTG
>JAYDZG010000008.1:17989097-18001382 GCA_034509265.1 Microcambeva bendego | reverse complement strand
TTAGCTAAGATGTAAAATCTCAACACTGCTGTACCTGCTACACTCTGAGTACTTGGCATCGGTGCAGCTCTGAGAATGAGCCACATTTCATTCCACTGATAAATGTTCTTATATAGAGGGGTGACTGTGTGCAGTGGAGCGGATGGTCCCGAAACTACAAACTATTTTAGTTCGTTACCCGTCTGGTCAGGGTTGCAGAGGGCCCCGTGCAAACACTCGGCCAGCACTAAGCACTGGACACGGTGTGCTCGAAAGAAAAAAAATATCTAGAGATGTAGAGAACATGCCAAATTTAGAGAGCTTGATGGTGTCACCTCACACATTTTATCGCGTCTCCATAAAGCCATAGGGACGCAGCCGTGGCCTGGTGGTAAGGGAACTGCGCTTGTGATCAGAAGGTTGCCGGTTCGATTCCCAGAGCCGACAGGTCACGACTGAAGTGCCCTTGCGCAAGGCACCTAACCTCTAACTGCTCCCCAAATGCCGTGAATAGGGCTGCCGACCGGCACGTGCGCGCTGATGTTCACTAGTGTGTATGTGTTTCACCGCACGTAGGACAATTTCACTGCACAGTGATCCTAAATCTAAATCATGTCAATTTGCATAAAATATATTAGAATTCTTCATTTCTAGTGCAATTGCTGCCCTGTATTATAGGCTGGCGAGCACACATGCATTATTCTGTAAGACTGACGGGTGAAAAGAAGCGATCCAGTTCACACGAGACTAGAAATGCATCCAGGTATGAAGGACGAAGTGAAGGCGCAAGTGTTGTTATGAAGAAAATGTGGTAAATAAAGCCTCGCTTGTTAAATTTCGCGCTGTATCGTCCGATGGAATCATCGTCACGTGTCTGGTGTCCGAGCAGAGCGCTAAGCTGATGTAAATGTTACTAGATGTGATTTTGTAGTCATCGTTGACATTTTGGGGGTTCCGGTGTGCCTTGTCATGCGGTCAGTGATTGTCCAGCTTTTATCTGTGCCTGTGCTGCCGACGCTCGTGTGCTTTACTCACAAGATTTTCGCCGCCTTCGTCCGTCTGTGATTTCAGGAGCAAAACCCAGTGTCATAAATGGTAATAAAGTTTTATAAATATTTTACTCATGTGTGTGTCTGAAAATTACTCACATCACTACACTAACAGTTTACAGATCAGGCATAACATTCTGATGAGCATCTTTCGAATGTGTTGGTACCCCTGTGATTGTTGAGCTACAGTAGCTCGTCTGTTGAAGAATGTCGATAGTAAGCCGGGCCAACATCAGTGCTAGAAACTTCAACTGAGCACAAGTTCCCACACCCTGCCGGAATATTGTGGAAAGCTTTTAAACTAGAAAGAATCTTCAGAATGGTATGAGTAATAAAACTACAAAACATCTTTTTTTTAATCACATGAAGTCTAAAACACATTAAAACAATCATAAATAAAGTAAAGGCTAAAGTTTCAATGTTAATAGAACAAGTGGAAATAATTATAAATGCAAGATAATTACACTGATGTGTAATAATAATAAATACAACAATAACATTTAATATATAAAATTTATAAAAGTACTGTATTATTCATTAATTTATTGTTTGTTTTTGTTTATCCTGGTCATGGTCAAAGTGTGCAAAATTCAAACTGAATGATGACCTTGAATAGATCACCTGTGTCTATTATTATTTTTATTGGAATCAGGAACCATTCTTTCTATTAACATTTATTTATTATAATAAAATTCTACTTAAAATAACGACTTGTTTGTATCTATACAGTACTATTACATTATTTAAAATTAAATTTATTTATATTTTTATTAATAAATACTATAATTAAAAGGAAATTAAATATAATTTGATCAATACGAAACGTTTTACAGCATTAGTAAAAATTGTATTGATGACAAGTGAATTTAAAACACCTGAGGTTACAAAATCACGGTGACATAAATGATCTCATTCATCTGAGATCCACATGAGCTCAGATCAAGTGTCACACACACACACACACACACACACACACACTGCTTCTCTGTCTAGTTCCTTGTTCTTCCACCGACCTCAATGTAAGAAGACATCCATGGTTTTCTGAGGTCACAGATGTCAAAGTTCGCTCATATTTAACCTCTGGGTGAAAGTGTGGACTTGGTGAGACTTCCTCAGAGATCGAGTGAGTACAAAAAATGGTTTATTAAGTCGAGAGTTTCTGTACGCTTGTTAAACAGGTGTAAACAGTTCTATGTTAAACTTAATATTTTATATTTGAATTGTATAATAGAATAACTAGTTCTGTATAACCATAGTGTATAGATTTGTATAACTAGTTCTGCAGAACTAGGACTAGTTTGAATTCATTTAATGGTACATGAAAGAGTACACTGAACAGGGGTCTTCTTCAAGAACAGAGACAAACTTAAAGACAACCTAAAAGCAACGAGAAAAGGCATAAAGCTTGAAAAACCTTGAAAAAGGTTAACAGTGTAGAAAACTTTTATTTTTTGGTAGTAATTCTAATAATAATCGAAATAGTTGTCCACAGGGTCTTGATGTGTTCCAAACCATGCAGATTTGTTTGTCATAGACAGTTTATTAAAGCTTGGGACCCCTCACAAACCCTGGAAGAACATGCAAACTTTACACACAAAGGATCTGGACCGCCCCACCTGTGAAACAAACTCGGGACCTTTTTGGTTTGAAAGGTGACAGTGCTCCCCACTTAGCCACACCATCAATGATGAAGATAATTCCAGTCTTGTGTTCTGTTCTAAAAAGATGGTGTCTAAAATTGAAGCAGTAACTGCAAAGGCTGGTTCACCTCTGCTCTTGAGCTTAGACTTGCTTTCCCTGAGTGGTTTTGGAGGAATCCTATCTGCACCCGGGTGTACACCACACATGCTGATGACTGCTCCTTTTCGGGATTTTAGTGGGACCTCAGGGGTCTTTCCTAGAGGTCTCAGCTGGCCTGATCTTATTTTCATGCTCGTAACATGCGTGATTCCTCGGCGCACTTGGAGAAACCCTACACTCCGGCCACATGGGTACGACATGTGCCAGGCGCTCAAAAATAGCCGGCCGAGCAGCATGTGCTTCCAGCTCCTCATAAATGTCAGGCATGCTAAAGCACAGTTTCTGGGTTTTACCACCTGAGGCATGACTCGAGGCATAACGCTTTCCGTTCTGATGATCTACCGATGACGTCCTCTGGAGTAGCTCACTGGAAGGGTTCAAGTGAAAATATTTTGGTGTCAATCAGCCAATCATATTGAGTCCTTTGACTTCTTGTGACTTATCCCAACCCATGGTGTAGGACTTCAAAATGTTGCTTCATCTCTTCATCGTCTCTTCCTTTAGCAGCATTTACTGCTCCTCCTAACTTTTGTTTGGGTCACCAGGAAAAATCTTTACTTATAATAACATGAGATATCATTGACGTTCCTCTGGCTGCAGCAATCTTAAAATCTGGTGGAAGGTTGATGCACTGCAAGGTAGGAAAAAACATAAAATGTTTATTTGATATTATAGATGTAGTTCTTGGAGTTGGAGAACTGATTGAACATCATCAACCTGGATGGAACCAATTCATGACCTAGGAACTGTCTGAGGATCTTTGAGATCAAACTGTAACAAGGATGTAAAGCAATATAGTCTAGATGGACATCTGATTTAAATGTCTGTGTTTTAAAAGTCTTATGGGTTCTCAAAGATGTTTCAAATGAATTAGATGTCTTAAGAGGGCTAGAGTTTAAGGCAACTGAACTTCTTTTAGGTTCTTGAAGATTATTAACTACCAAAAAGATGTCTGCCTGTCTTGGTGTCCAAATACTTCTGGCTGTGTTTGTTTTCTTCTAGAACTGGATCTGATCTTTTTCAGTTTCCTTCCAGAGTGCCTACAAAGTTCTTCTGAAGACGATGGACGGTTTCGCGGCTACCGCCATGAAGGTGCTGACGCTGGACACCATGAACCCGCATGTCAAGAAGGTGGAATATGCGGTGCGCGGGCCGATCGTCCAGAGAGCCGCACAGATCGAGAAGGAGCTCGCTCAGGTGGGATGTTTCTTGTATGGACGAAATTATGTGGACACCTCTCCTAAATTTTAATTTTAGCAGTTTCAGCTACATATATTGGGGTTTGACTCATTATAGTTACAGTATACAATGGCCTTGCTCAAGGGCCCAACAGTAGCAACCTAGCAGTGGTGAGGTTTGAAACGAAGTTCTTCGTATTACTAGTCCAGTACCTTAACCACTAGGCTACGGCTGGTCCAGGTGTTTTAGGTGCTGGATTAATATTAGAGGGTTACTGGTTCATGCTCCTCAGATGCCTGGTTGTTTTTGTTGGGGCAAATTTTCAGCACTTAGCAGGCACTGTCTATCAGTATACAGTCTAAGCCTCTGAGGGTTGATGGTTTTGCTCAAGGGCCAAACATGGGCAACCTGGCAGTGGTGGGGCTTAAACCAGTGACCTTTTGACTTTTGTCCTTGTACTTTAGGACATTTAGTGTATATGCTTGTGAGCCCCAAGTGTGACATCAATGTAGTGTGCTCTTACTGGAATTAATTCAGACATATATCACTTATTTAAATCAAAGATTAGATCATATGTTTTCTCTAGATCTCATTTTTTAATTCTTAACAACTAGAATAAAGACTTGATGTGCTTGATACATCTGATGTCATCGTCTGACCCCTGATCACATGACGCACGAACACAATGCCACATTGTAATGAGTATTCTGTATGGTGAGTTTGACCAGTTCACCCAACAACAGCTTTCTATCAGACTCCAGTACATACTGGGAAGGGACGTACCACACCATGTGAATCTGATTATTCCAGTCTAAACAAATGTATTGTAAAATATATGATATTTGTTGACTTTGGATAGAGAATTTGATGCAAACACACCAGATTAGCTTAAAACAGTAAAAAAAAGATTTAATCATATACCCCGGAACAATTACAGCTTTTTGTTTTGTAGTTCATTAACCTTTTTTGACCTGGAATTAGATAACAAGCAAAATAACAGAACTATAGAATGAGACATTCTGATATATTGGAGAAGATGCCTTTATTGTCATTGCACAGTGTACAAAGAAAATAATAAATATTTATTTAAACAATAAGCAAAAGAAAAAATATGTAGAGAATAAGTATAAGACTAAATTATTCGTATAAAAAGGACAACTGAGAAGGGTAGTGAGCTAGCAGTGAGGTATTGCAAACACCCTTAGTATTTAAAAAAAATACACAGAATATTTTGCACATTCTGCCAAAACGATGGTGCGTTCATAACAGTCTACAATTTTTATTGTTATTTAATTTTATTCTCTGCTTCTCTTGTTTAGGGAGTGAAAAAACCCTTTACTGAAGTAATCAGGGCGAATATCGGAGACTGTCACGCCATGGGCCAGAAACCCATCACCTTCTTCAGACAGGTGGATTTCACCCAGCATAGCACCGGAACCTTCAGCTATAGGATCAATTTCTGTATTGAACTGATGAGGCACAGAGACTGCTCTTGAAGTACCCGAATTAGCCTTATTTACACAGTGACCAGAACAATAACATTTTAGAAATTCCTTCACAACTTAATCTGAAAATTCATCACAATAATTCTTTGGTATCTGGACATGTTTGACTCACACATTAAACTGTGCTGCACGTTACAGGTACTGGCGCTTTGTTTATATCCAGATCTGTCAGAGGACAGCAGATTTCCTGAAGATGTGAAAAGCAGAGCACGGCGTATTCTTCAAGCCTGTGGTGGAGGAAGCTTAGGTAAATACTTCAATAATTTCTAATGAATGTGGCTATTAAAGTGATTCAGGTAGCAATGCAGCGTATATAGTGAACATGGTAAACGGTTTCTGTGGACTGATGATGAAGTATCCTGTGTAGTAAATAATGTGCATGGTTTGTAAAATAATTTCTACTCCTTCAGGGTCATACAGTATGAGTCAGGGTATTGAGCTTGTTCGTCAGGATGTGGCAAAATATATCGAGAGAAGAGACGGTGGAATTCCGAGTAATCCAGACAACATTTACTTGACTTCAGGAGCCAGCGATGGCATCGTGGTAACATTACACACTTCACTCATCTGAATGTCGGAAGTTTTCTTATACAGCTCGACTTGTGGTGATGTCAAGCTTGCTTGACTGTGTACAGAGACACTTTCCTCTCACAAAAACACCAGTGCTTTGGGGAAAACCTGGGTTCAAATATCAGTGATGCTATCTGCCCTGTGGGAGTCTACAGATAGTCCCTGTGATTGATTATTGTCTACATTATTTTATCAGCATCATTGTTATTGCCTTATTGTTACTTGAATTATTGCTTTTTTTATTATTTTACTGTTCTTATTATGAATAAACCAATACCAGTATATTAGTAATAAGAACAGTAAAATGAAAATAAAAAACAATAATAACTACTAATATTAAATAAATGCTATTTATTAATGATCATAATCATCATTATTATTACTTTATTATTACCATTCTCTTTCTGAATCTCAGACCATGCTGAAGCTTCTGGTCTCAGGTGAAGGTCCTTCTCGGACCGGGGTGATGATTTCCATCCCTCAGTACCCTCTCTACTCCGCTGCCATCGCTGAACTCGCCGCTGTCCAGGTGAGTTATTACCTGGATGAGGAGAAGTGCTGGAGTTTAGATATAGCAGAGCTACAGCGCTCCCTGGAAGAGGCCCGCAGACACTGCAACCCAAGAGTTCTGTGCATCATCAACCCGGGAAACCCAACCGGTAAATAGATATATGTCTAGTAACTTTAATTATTTTAGTTTTGTACCAGTACTTCATAGGGGTTGTAAACCTTTGTCATTGTCTGTTTGTGTTGTGAACAGAGAAATGTGTTAATATATAATAATTATTTTCATGGCTAGGTCAGGTGCAGAGTCGTCAGTGTATTGAAGATGTGATCAGATTCGCGGCTGAAGAAAAGCTTTTTCTGATGGCAGATGAGGTTCATATGCTGCTATTATCTTTAAATCGTTTGAATTGTTCTTTCTTCTGACCATTATTCTTTATTCATTCACTCCTACTTTAATCGGATTTTAAGTAATTGGTAAATATAGTAAATGTTGGTTGTCTACTGTATGTTAATTGGCAGTTTACTGGAGGTTAATTGGTAGTTATTGGATGTTAATTGGTAGTTTACTGGATGATAATTTGTATTTTATTGTGTGTTTATTTGATCATAATCGTAATGTGTATTAGCTGGTTAAGTTTATGTTTTCTAAACGGTTATTGGATGTTAATCGTTTATTTATTGCATGTTTATTGGATGTGGTGTCTGCAGGTCTATCAGGATAACGTGTATGCAGACGGCTGTGAGTTTCACTCATTTAAGAAAATTCTGTTCGAGATGGGACCAGAATATTCAGAGCGAGTTGAGCTGGCCTCATTTCATTCCACTTCCAAGTGCTACATGGGAGAGTGAGTGTTTCAAAAATAAAATAAAGAACATGATACTTGATACTCATCAGCAACAATATCACACCAAATATTAGCTTGCTTGGTAATACATATTTTAAGACTTTTAACTTTGCCGTATAATGGCATGTTTTACTGCTTTATTTTGTTGTTTCTGAAGGTGTGGATTTCGTGGTGGGTACATGGAGGTGCTGAACTTGGACCCGGACGTTAAACTTCAGCTCACGAAGCTGGTGTCAGTGCGTCTCTGTCCTCCGGTGACTGGACAGGCTCTTCTGGACCTTGTGGTAAATCCGCCGCAGCCAGATGAACCTTCCTACCACACCTTTATCCAGGTGATCAACATTTCTGAACACACAGATTAAGTACTCTTGTAAAAGAGAAGTGTTCCATGGCAGTTTTAAGATTTCGCATAAATAGACACAGTTTGAATTGGCATGTCAGAAATTATAATCTTAATAATTTATGTACAACTTTAGGTCCAATATTGAGTTACAAATACAGAGTATGTGGAGCAATGATCATCTTCCAGTGTCAGGGGAAAAGCATGAGTTTGAATTTCAGCTGACCTGCTATAAACTGGTATCTTAAAAGGCATCTCAAAGCACTGAAATCACAAAGCCAAAGAAATGTTAAAGGGCTACAAAGACAAGCAAGTTTAGAAGAAGAGAAGAGAAAAATGAGACATTTAATACCAACAACACTGTACCTATTATCACACATTATTTTAGTTTTGTGCTTACAAACAGTTTTACTGTCATTAATACAGATACATTGTAAGTATCCAGTGTCAATATTCCTACATTTTTTAAAGTGTGTGTGTGCGTGTAGGAGCGAACACACACTCTGGAAGCTTTAGCTGAAAAAGCCAAGATGACACAGCACATCCTGAACCAAGTTTCAGGGATAAAGTGTAATCCGGTGCAGGGAGCCATGTACTCTTTCCCCCGTATCCAGATCCCTCCGAAAGCAGTTACTGCAGCTAAGGTATGTTTTCCTGCACCTCATTCCATCAGCACATTTAAACATGTCAAGTCAAGTCAATTTTATTTGTATAGCGCTTTTTACAATAGACATTATCACAAAGCAGCTTTACAGAGTTTAGGACCACCATACCAAAAGCCCCCTGTTGAGCAAGCCAAGGGCAACTGTGGCATGGAAAAACTCCCTAAAAATACAGGAAGACACTTCGGAGGAACCAGACTACGCAGGGGTCCATCCTTCTTGGGTGGACTGGAGAATATTTTATATAACAGGATTTATACAGTTCAACAACAACAACAAAAAAATTACATTAGACTAAAAGTTATAACTAGCAGCAGTTCTATGGATATATAGGAGTTCTTAATTATTCAGTCCAGTTTCTGAAATAGTCCATTGTGAAACATCCTTTCACATCTTCAACAGCCTGGTTAGAATTTTATTTTCTAACATTATGACAGGTGAAACTCTCATATTTTCGTCCTCTAGGAGAACGGCCAGACTCCAGACATGTTCTACTGCATGAAACTTCTGGAGGAAAAGGGGATCTGTCTCATCCCGGGAAGTGGATTCGGTCAGAGAGATGGGACGTACCATTTCAGGTCAGTAAATATATGAAGTAATGTGCCCTGGTGGAGCAGTGATCATCATCTGCAGAGGTAAAATGCAATCGGGTGATTAGATATTACTAGACTAGAATAAGAATTGTGGATTAATAAAGGTCCATTCTCATTCCAATGGCCCATCAGATAATGATCTGGCATGAATTGGAAGTAGCTGAAATGTATGGATAATATTGTGTGTTTAATACCAACAACCCAAAAGAAGGTATGTGGTATGGTGCCATGGATGGCCTGGTCGTTAGTCAAATTTTTAAATCCAGAACTTTATACAGGGCTTAATTTGTATTGGGATGATGACAGCAGACCATGGCTGAATTAAACATAAAAGGAAAAAGCAAAATAAACTTTTAGTTTTAGTTGCATGCTGTTTGTCTTTATTTCACAATCACGTTCCTCATAGATGTTCTTCTGTGTGAGTTCAGGATGACCATCCTGCCACCAACAGAGAAACTGAAGATTGTGCTGGCAAAGATCAAAGAGTTTCATCAGAGTTTTACTCAACAGTTCTCATAACTCAGAGCTCACAGTGACTCAACGTGTAAAAAAAAATCCAACACTTGATGATTTTCCACTTTTGTTTATTTTAGTGTTTCCGGTTTTGAAGGCTAAATAAAAAAGTTGTTTTTAGAAATCATATTTTCTATTTTGAGAAAAAAATCTGAAAAGATGAATACTTAAAATGTGACTGATGTTTGCTATGAAGTGATTTAATGCCCATTTAAATGGGATTCAAACAGAATTAAATAATTTATTTCTACAAATATTTTGTACTTTTGTTTAACACATGCATTGGTGTGAACAAAATAATTGCCCCATTTCTGTCTGTGAAGAAAAGTAAAATTTTGTGAGGCCATCTTGCAATTATCTGAATTGTGTAATGGAGTAAATATACAATATTTGGTCCAATATTGTTGGATGTTCCTGTTTGTTCCAAGGTTCTGATTGTCCCAGTTTCATCAAAGTTGTTTAAATTAAATCTTAAACAATGAATTTCATCCTCTGCCCAATCATTTTAGCACCTCTAAGACATGACCTCCTCCAGAAGGTTCTGTAACTCAGCTTATCTCATACCTCTGATTTTCTGTAGATAAAGGAACTATTATCTAGGAGAAAATGACCATAAAAATGTTCTTTTTTATTGATCAGGTAATCAGCCTCTTTAGAGTATCTTTATGGATTATTAAATGTATAATACTAATAATAATAAATATTATTGTTATTATTACTTTATTGTTTAAATTATCTTTGCTTGTTTTATATGTAATATTGTTTTTATTATTATAGTTACTATTATTCTTTATTATTACTGTATTATTATACTGCTTGTGTTGAAATTATTCATTGATATATTGTTTTAGCACTGTGTTTTCCAGTTTTATCATTATCATTATTATTATTGTTGGTCATTATTATATATCATTATTATTGGTGACCAGTCATGGTGTGTCTGGAGTCTGGGAGTGTGAATCTGACTATGTCAAATATGATAAAAACCAGTAAAAATCTGATAACTTCAGGAGTCACTGATATTGCATTATGGCACAAAATATCTCATTTTTAGTTTTGTAAAGATAACCTTAGTATAAATATATATTTTTAGATAGACATCTTGTACACACAGCCAAGATGTATTTATAGACAGTAGTTACAATGCTTCACATGTT
This sequence comes from Microcambeva bendego, assembly GCA_034509265.1. Lineage (NCBI taxonomy): Eukaryota > Metazoa > Chordata > Actinopteri > Siluriformes > Trichomycteridae > Microcambeva > Microcambeva bendego. The sequence goes on along the minus strand of JAYDZG010000008.1, from coordinate 17,990,683 downwards.
ATACAATGTATACAACAGGATACATTTATTAAGAATTTGTTACTTTTTGTGTGTTAAAACAAATAAAAATTGATTTTACATTCAAATTTAGTTAACCTGACTGAATTAAGCTAAAGAAGCCAAATAAACAAAGTTCTTTTTTCCACTGTGTAGAACTTAACAACTCGGTGTGTCCAAACGTTTAATTACAAACATTTATTCATGTATTTAAATAAAAGATTTATTGTTGCAAGGTTCATACTTAAAATAACAAACCTATTCGTTCATAACATTTAGAGGAACAAGTCCAAGCTTATATTGATTCACTTAATTAATGAATTAATTAATGTATTTATTTATTTTGATTTACAATGTAGAGAAACTCCTTTTTCGTTTAATATATTACAGTAAATGTTACAGCCTTAAAACAATTTTAGTGTAAAAGAGAACGAAATGCTTAATGGTGCTGCTGCCTCTGAAGACTTTCAGAAAAGGTATGTAAATACTGACAGATCATGTGACACTTAGATTGCACACAGGAGGACTTCCTTTCACTAAGCATGTGACTTCTGAATGTAATTGGTCCAGAACTTTTTAAGGGCTTTAAGTATACCCATTTATATATATATAAATGGGTATATAGACTATTTCTGCAGCTGCATTACATACAACTCAGAAAGAAAAAAAAATTCAACACTGGTTGTAATGTAACAAAACAGGTAAAAAGCAAGGGGAGTGAATACTTTTGCAAGGCACTGTACGCCTAATGTTAGTAATTCTGTTACTGTAACTGTAACAGGAATTCATTAATATTCAAAAAGATTCAGAAAGATGTGCTTATTAGAGATTCTTTTCCTAAAAGGGTTGATAACCTTTAAAAGAGGATGCCCATGTAGTTAAAAAAGATTTCGAAGTGTTCCGAGGCAGCTCTAATCACGAACAACTTGGAGGTCAGCGCCCTCTGCCGGCCACATGAGACCCTGCAACTCAAAACCCAATTAAATCATGTCTTAATGAAGCCCACATCCACGAGGGATTTATAAAAGGCCTAAATTAAAGTTGTAAAAATAAACAATGTTTTAAAATAAACTTGTAATTGATTTTATAAGCACTAGCAACGAGGCTGATTAATTTAATTAATTGTCTTTATAGTAGCGCACATATTTGCAGTTATTTGTGTGTGCTTGTTCATATATGTGACTATGCGTTCTGAATCACTACGCATGCGCAGCTGAAACGCTCATCCCAAACTCGCTCATTATGACGTCGTAAGAGATCGAAGAGCTTCATCACTCACTGTAGAGTTAAGCGCATCTCAGTATTCTGAGCCTACCAGACAAACACACCGGAGCTATTAGAGAAGTTGCTTTTATTGATTATCACTAATTATTGATTATAAAATCGAAGAGAAAACTGATTTAGGATCAGAGGTAAGTTCATTTAAACCAAAACTTGTTTATTTGGTGACAGCTAATTAAACATTAAAACACTTAACCCAATTTGAACTTTGACGTGTGTTTACAGATTACAGAAAACAAGAGAAGGGGGCATCTGAAACAGCTGGCACAGCTGGAGCTCCAGATCTCCAGTGCCACCTCTGGAACAGA
>JAYDZG010000008.1:17977117-17988997 GCA_034509265.1 Microcambeva bendego | reverse complement strand
AGAGGAGTAGCAGGGAGTGTTTAAATGCTTTAGATTGCTATCAGTGTATGATTGCCATTTGCTCTTGTGTGTTGAACAGTTCAGTACAGATGGTTGTGTTGCATGCAGAGTAAAATATATATGTGAATAAAAGTGTTGTTGTTTTGTTTATTTCATTTAAATAAAATGCTGTGGAAGTCTGAGCTTCATCACTATAATATATATTGCATTGGGGACAAGAAATAACAATTCATAAAATTTTAACAAATGACAGAGTACATAGTTATGCACTGATATGCTTATTAAAATATAAAATACATTAGAATATTTCATTTTAACTTAAATATGTAATGACTGGACTGTCTTAATCGGCAGGGAAAATGCATTATTTAAACAAAGAGTTTAGCTAACTGAATAGTACAGTCACAGCAAGAAGATCCTAGGTTTCATTCCCAGTTGGGGTGATCCAGGTCATTTTTGTGTGGAGTTTGCATTATCTCCCAGTGTTTGTGCTTTTTCTCTAGGTGCTCTGGTTGCCTCCCACAGTCAAAAGTCATGTGAAGTAAAGTTTTCCATGTGTTTGATTTAACATTGTGACACCTGTTGGTAACAACTGTGTCTATCATGAATGTAACCACAGTGTGTAAAACATGGTGTTACATTTCCAAATAAAAAATAATATGGCTTAATAAATAGAACAACATTGGACAACAGTAGAAAAACATGCTGGTGTCAAAGTCGCTTCATAAAAGAGCTAGATATACAGGATATTTTTTACCGAGGTTTGGGACACGATTACCTGCTGAGAGAACATGTGCTTACTTTTGTTAAAATGCAACAAAAAACTTTTGTATTACAAATATCTCTCTCTCATACACACTCACACACAGAGAGAGAGCGAGAGAGAGAGAGAGAGAGAGAGAGAGCAATAATGTGTACTGGGTATTGTATAACTATGTAACCTAAACTCTTCTTACTCCAGGTGCAGTAAGAGAGCATTCTTTTTACTCTCCTCTTTCTTTTTTATTCATTGCTTGTCTCGAAGCTGCTGGGTTTTAAGTCACCTGTTACCAGTTATGATAGATTAACCATCTGTATATAAGAAACAAAAACTGTGCTATACATCACACCGGCAGAGTGATCCTTCTCAGTGAAAATCATAGTGAACAGAGGGGTGGTGATATGAAAATCTATTCATATTCATGTAAATAATTAACTTTACATATTACCTGCTGATAGAAAGAAGTCTGAAGATCACCAAAATTAAACATGAACATTACATAGTCAAGTGTGCTTCATGTAACAATATAACCCTTTATTTTCACATCTTAAAATTTGACTAAAGCTATTTGCTTTTTTCGAGCAGGATTAGTTTTTCATTTGTAAAGATTGAAACTGTGGACAGTGTAATCTGTGTCTCAGTATTGCAGCAAATATTGTAACTACAGACTGGTAGTTTTTAAATAACAGACTTTTTCTCAAAGTTGACAAAACAAATCAATATCACTACTGTATGTGCTTTGTACTAAATATTTGTCTTTACAGTTAATTGAGACCCAACCTTAGTGACATACCTAACTCTCTGACCTGAACATTGAATCTTTTGATTGCTCTGAATTTGGCTCAGTTTAATAAAGCACAGCTATAGTTGTGAGGTTATGTATCTGTCAAAAATACCAGAAATATTCGGATGCCAAGAAACGCTGATAAACACTATTTTAATAAAGATTTGAAAATCAAAGACAAACCACTAGCTGCATTTTTTAAATTAGATGTAGTTGTCATAATGGTCTAATGGTCTCACAAAACTAATGTTGAAGCAAACTAATGAACAGACTAAATGAATGTAGTAGCCATCTGACTTCTTTTTGTTCATCAGGAATTATGTATATTGGCAAGGGCAACTGGGTTTCACTACTTCACTACTCTGTTGGCTAACATTGATACACAATATGTTCCATTTTCGGGTCATAAAACAACATATATGGGCAGCCATTCAAAAATTAAGCAATTTACAGCACCATTAAGCAATTTACTTAAAATGTACATCTCCTACAGTGACACTGAAATATGCAGCTAACTAATTTACAAAGTACATTTTATTGTACTAAATCTATATTTATTTGTGTGTTTTTGTTTAAAAAAAATACTAATAAAATAATAAATGGATTAAGAATGATAATATTAAAGAGTAAACCATCATCCAATGATACTTTCAATGCTAATACAATTGCACATATTTACATACAAATACTTAATAAAGGTAATTTTCATTGTGGACTAGGCTGAATTAAAGCCATGTATTTTATGTATGTATTTTATTTTCGAATAGTTCTGATTTGTCTAAAACAAATTAAAAATAAAACTATTATAATGTTGCACAAAGAAATGGTAATGGGTCAGCCAGCATCTAGTTGGAAAATTATTCCTTAAACAGCTTCTATATTATCTGTTACACAATGTTAGAAGGCAGACAATAGTTCAGCCAGCTGTAGTTTAAAAAACTATTGTAATCATTAAATGCTTTTGGATTACAGATTAACAGGATGTAACTTGACAGGTGATAAAACCGGAGTATTTCTCCATTCTACAATTTCACTGTGATGCATATAGTAACATGACTTCATTAATTTGTATATTTAAAGTGCATTGTCACTTTTACCCAAAAGATCATATACTGTTTAAGGCTTTATTACGTGTTATGCAGTACAGTAAGTTCAAATCAAGTTGTTTAAGATTGTCAAGGATTTTCTTTGTTGGGGCATTCTCAACAATGTCATGAAAGTATATTTATCTTAGTAAGACCAGTTTTTCCTGTGCTTTATTTGCTCTCAGCAGATGTCTGTGCTAGACTGGAGTAGCTGATATGGCATTTGACATTGAAGGGTTGATCCAGTCAGTTGGAGGGGGGGGTATGTCTTTAGCACAGGAAAATAATATATACTATTTAATATTTCTTGCATAGTGTCTGCTTGTTCATTTTCTGAGAGTCAACAGTGACTAGGAACCCAGTAAGGTTTTTTGCTATTTGTGTAGTTTTTCCCGATGCCAGAAAATTGTGTTTAGTCTGTCATAGGGGAGGATTTTTTTTGTTTTGGAGGATCAGTTAGTTTCAAATGATTTAGTAGTTAAAACTGATTTGGACACTTCATATAGGTGTGAATAATGTTTTTAAAATGGAATGTTGGTTTGGGTTTTGTTCATTTTTATTTTTTAATTAGATTTTTGTTAGTTTATTGCTAACTGTTACCTTTGAAGATGGACTGGGGTTTCGTTGGCTTCTACATGCATGGGTAACATGGGGTAGTCTGAGGTCTTGGTGGAATTTAGTGGTTGCCCTGTAAATATGCCATCATCATCTAGTCGATATTGGACAATAGTTTTGCAGTGTTTAAACAGCAGAAGATCCCCCATCCCCATTTACTTGAGCTTGGGACTGGCACTACAATGCACTTTCAAACGGGGGAGATCAGACTATGTGTTTGTGTGCTAGTGGAAAATCCTGCTGTTACACCTGGGCTCTAGGAATTCAGTCATGAAACCCGTAAATATAATGTTACCATTGGTGGAGATTTCAAAGTGGTGGACAGCTTTTGCCAACTTGGATCAATTATTTACAGCAAATGACACAGTAGTCAGGAAACACGACACAGACCGGCACTTGGTAAAAAAAAAAAAAAAAACTTGGACTGATGTGTGGGTGTTACAATTGGTCTCTCTACAGAGATCAAAATGGTCAAACCTGTAGTTGGTTTGTAGGATGGGAAGAATGGCAGTGCTTTTAGCATAATGGATCATTGAACAAAAACATAACATCTCACTCAAAGCCCAGATAACCAAATTGAACCATTTAGTTATGACACATTATGAGAGTAGCCAATTCATTGGAAAACACAATTATGCTAGTAAGAGTTGAAGATAAAAGAGGAAGACGGTAGCCAGGGGAATAGACGGATTTGATGGGTGGATGGATGGATAGATTTTTAATCCAATCTGTTAGGGATCGGCTCTGTGAATGGTCCGCATTATTGATTCAGCATATTTTTAGGAGCTTCCTGACAACAATGCATTGGTTCTATGCAATCAGGGTTCTAAACTGTACTAGTCAAGGCTGGTTCACCTTTTTGACAAGCAATTAGTACTAACTCACTTATTTACTTTCGAACTTATTCTATTTATTTATTTTTATTTTATTTTTAAAAGGTTTCCACAGATTTGTATTTTGAATTTTTGTCTACTTAAAACTACAGTATGTTAATGTTTACTATGAAAGCACGTCTGTAAGTCACTCTAAATGAGTGTCTGCTTTTTTTTTTTTACCCAGAACATTGATTTGGGGTGACTGTGCCCCCCATTTATCCAGAATAAAAAATATTAAATCATTAACTTATAAAAGAAAGTAAACAAGAAGTAGTGGAATAATTAACAAGCCATTAAAAAACCTGAAGACTCAAAACACCTTGAGAATGTTTCGAAGAAACACTATCCATGTGCTTGGAACCTACTTAAGAATTGGAATTTACTTTATATTTATTTATTATTAACAATAAGAGTGTATTCTGTGAAGGCTATTGGATATTGTTTTAATCTGACATGGTACTTTGTTATAGTCGTCAATGTAGCTGAAAATAACACTCAGACAGTGTTCATAGCATCAGGTTGGTTTCCTTTAAGAGGAGGCGCGAGATTAGCTAAATCACCACCTCTATAATGACGGCGCCAAAGAGGCGTGTCTATCTCTACCATTACTCCGCCCACATTTGAGGAAGCCGGTGAGGCTGTATTCAGGGCTGTCTGTGCTGTTGAATTGCACACGTTCAGAGCTTCAATCTGGAACCGCTGATCAGTCTGATGAATTTACCTACTACTTAATTGGAATGTTTGATTAGCTCGTTATATGGCTGCCTGACATTTACACACCCTGCAGGGACCCGATTTAGCTTAATTACCAGAATCTGTCTGTATACCGTTTGTTTTGAATATTCTTGATTTCATTGTGACGGGTGACTGAAACAAAGTGGATTTAATCGTGGCTGCTCTCATCGCTCCAAGATGCTCCTGGTGTCCCAGCGGCTAGACTCGCCTCGCATGGACCCATTAGTAAGTGGATCGCTTTTTAATGGACAGCTTTTGATGAGAGACAGGTGTCGGGGGTTAATGGGGACGGCAATTTAACCTAATTTAATTAAACATCCTTAAAGTAGGGGCGTTCTTGTACACTTTGTTTTGCGCACCGGTGAGGGATTTAAACTTTTAAACGGATGAGTTTTGTGTTTGGGTGTTCTGATGATGTTTGAAGAGTTGATGTAGAAATCGGCAAGGTTTTTGTTTGTGTACGCATGATAAGCTTGGTGCGCTGCGTTAAAGATTAACCAGCACTGTCTCACTGTAACCATTAAGTACGTGATTGCAGGGATTACCTGCGATTTAAATGAAAATATTTAGAACAAATATTTTTTGTTTATCTTTCTTTTCTTTATCTTCTATTGCATTCTTAAATTGTTCGCCACCAACTACCTGCTCCTCCTCATTAAAAAGAGATGCGATTTACAGAAAGCTGCTTGTATTAGAGCAGCAATCGTCTTTCACCCGGAGCGCACTGGCTAACAAAAGACCGATCGGGCAGCCGAGTCAATTGGAAAAAATTATCTCCAATAGGCACCAACGCACAGGTTTTTTTTTAGCTCTTTATCCTTTGGTCACTTAATACTGATCGCCCTGAGATAAGAGATCCAGGCTGGATTGGCATTGACGCGCGGAAACGCTCAACGTTGATGTCAGGGATTAAACCGGGTTACCACAAAATATAATTAGATTAAACAAGGTGAAACGGTAGCTTTAACCACTATATAGCTATCACAGTTCAACAGACAGCTCAAAAACGGGTCAAAAGTGTACAAGGGGTGTCTGTCACTCAATAATCTCTGCCAATTAAATAAAAAGGAATGCTGAGCGTCAGGAGGGATGCGTAAACGCCTCCCCTGGCTTTGTTAGGCATCCCTGCACATGGGTATGATGTACAGTAGGTGGCAAAAGTCTTAGGAACAATAGATTTTCTTTTGATGCATATTTTAGATGTGTCCTTGGGGTTTCTTTATGGCCATAGATTGGCCACTCGAAAAAACTGCAAGATCTGCGTCAGAAAGTAAATTCTCTGCAACAAATGCTTGACCTGTTCTTGAGTGTTTTGTGTAGGCACTGCAACCCTGACCAAGATGCAGTGCTGAAGATTCACCCATCTACCCGACAAAATAAAGGGGGGTATTCCATAGGATAAACTCGACAATAAGTGTTTTCCCAAATCTTTTAAATATGTACAGTAAACATGCTCGAATCAGTAAAGTAAGAAAATAAAAGTTTTGTAGGCGTGTGTCGTCCTCCGAGGAGTCGACTCTTGAGTCATTTGTTTTATCTGACTGAAAATGATGCAAGCTCAGTGAAATATGTGAGTCTTTGAATGAGTGAATTATTATTTTTGTGTACAAATAGTTTTAACAATATTAACATCAATTTAAAAATCAATAATTGTTATTTACTCTAGCTCCTTCGTCTTAGTCAGGGGCACGTTGGGACACCCAAAACTCTGGGCAAGACCATGTACCTCCCATGTACCTCCAAGGTTTCCTCTTAATCCAACCATGCAGAAACCGGATTGGCTGCTCATAGAATAATTTGTGGAACCGAATTATTGATATGACTAACTGACTAGGAGCATCGCTTGAGGTCACGTGGTGTGATATTCCAGCCTATCAGAGTGCGGGGAGGGACGTGAGGCGTTGGTGAGCTGATGAGGTGAGTGTGGACCGACACAGAGGCTCACTGTACCGGGACCGACCAGGCTGGAACGCTGACAGGGTACCGGGTACAGTTTAGCACGGGACTGAGTCGGTCGCTCTTTTAACACGGATAAAGTAAACCAGGATATCACTGTTACCGAGTTTAACTCTGTCCATCAGGTAAGATTTACCTTGGCTGGTAAATTATCTGTAAATCTTATTCACACGGGGCTGTATTCCAATCGTGTCTGTCTTGGGGTACCATAGTGTACTGTGGAGAATGGCTAGTGTGGACTTTCTAGTGCACTCTTTACTGATGGTGTAGGATTAGGGACAGGGCCATTCAGACCGCTAAGCTAGTTAGCTTTTTTTTAAATGAATTAAATTATTTAGACTAAACAAGCCAATTGAACTTAATGAGCAGATTTATACTTACAATCATTTATAGTTGACGTTCATAGTCTTTGTTTTTTTCTCCCGTAAAAATGAATAACTTTGACTTTAGCATGTAATGCTAGCTTGTTAGCATGCTTGCTGCTGTCATTCTGTTCATTTCACAGAGTTTTGTGGAAAAAGTTATTTCCTACCTCATACTTCGACACAAATCATTTTCTCTACATCGCAGAGATTTGATTGAATGATTTAATGAATGACTAAGACGTTAAGTTTAGTAGTTTGGTATATTAGGTAGGACGCGGACCCTTGGATGCTGTTTCTAGAATGTTGCTATGCTTTATTTAAGTTATTTCTGTACATTGTGCACAGTCTATTCATTTATTATCCAGTCAGCTTTACCAGACTAAGATAAACATTTCACCCCCTGCTGCTGGAAAACATTCTAAATACATGATGCTGTCACCACCATATTTCACAGCTAGGGTCGTGTTACCTGACTGCCACACATACCACTTAGAATTCAATCCAAGGGCTGATTTGCAGACAAGAATATTCATTTTTAATTACTTGTTGTTATATAAATGATTTGAGAGCATCTTCATTTGCAGCTGGGTTGACGCCAGAGTTGTTTAGAGCTTTGTGAAGCACATCTGGGAATGTCTCGTGTCCTTTTAGACCAGATTCCTGGCTCGCTATAAATTAGTATTGTCCCCAACACATCCTGACCATAAAGCCATAAAAAAGATGTACTTAATCATCATATAAGGGTTCTTTATTTATTTAGGGCTGAACAGCAGCAACCTGGAAGTGATGGGGCTTGAACCAATGACCTTTGGATTAGTAGTTCAGTATCTGGCTGCAAACTTTACGGCAGTTGTGGTCATTGATCACTGACAAGTTTCCACTGGTGGGGCCGGGTAACCTTTCATGGTACTGTAATTTGCTTTGCTAAATTCTGAAAATAAATTGTAGACTTCACAAAGAAAAGCATGGTTTATTCTATACACTGTCTAGACTAAAGAGTTTTGTTACTTGTCCTTTAGTAAGAATAATATTATGACTGCTTTCTTTTTGGAGTTTGTGAAGAGAGAATGGATTAACCAGGGCTGTTTTGTTTTGTGTGTGGGTGTTAATACCATATAAAACATTTAACTGAATATAAGAGGTGTTTCGTAGTCGCTCTGTTCGGACAAGCATGCCCTGCAAGTCTTTAATATGTATTAAACAGTAACCCTATGTACACACCTTTCTGAGCTACAGCGGCTGAACACACCCTTCACACACACACACATTTAACCGACCTCTTTAAATTGTGTGTTTTGAGACCCAGATGATGTGTTGTGTCATTAAACACAATAAAAGTGCCATCCAGCCCTACAGCTTTATTTACCCTGGCATCAATGTTACAGAACCTTCCACGTTGATAAGACCAGGATTTGTAGATTCTATCAAGGTCCGGTTCAGTAGAGTGCTCGCACACACACAGTGTGATAAGGGTGTGAGTGACGGGACTAGTTGTGCTGGTCTGATTGCATGCTTTCACTTTGGATTCAAGTGATGTCAAACTTGTTCATGTGACGAGACACATGTATTAGTGTCTCCTCCTTCTTTTTCAAAGCAATGTGCGGTGGACAGCGTGGGCAGCTATGTGCCCTCCAGTGTCCATTGTCCTACTCATTAGAGTACAATAGAACGTGCCAGAGCTCAGGGGCCGCAAAGCAGACCTGAGATTCGAACTCAGTTCAACCAATAGACCAATTTGCTAGCCACTTGGCTACCACTGTCCCATAACATGAGCTCGAACAGGATATAAACCTAAGACCTCTTGCACCCAAAGAGAGAACCACACCTCTAGACCAATCATTAGAAAGTCGTAAACCGGCATACACAAATGTGGGGTACAGTTAAGGGGCTTCAAGAAACAGCAATTATGTAAAGACAAGCATGTTGAAATCAGGTCCTGGGTTTGATTCACAGATGGATTTGTTTTGGTTTCCCCCAGGAGCTCCAGTCTCCTCCAACAGTGGAAAGACTTCGTGTTACTGATTACTAATTTGAACTGGAGATACAGAATTGTCCAGTTATTTAGGTTAAGGGGTTCATTTCTTTAAGATGGGTGATAACATGTGTTGCATGTGTTGTATTATTTATCAACAAAAAATACCTCTATTGTGTTTTCTTTCCTGTAGCACATTTTGTGTTTGAATTTAAACAGAATGATCTTCAGATGAGGGAGGGGGTGCTTTTTCACGCCACCGAATTTGCATAATGTGTCATGTCTGACATTTTAAATAACTAATTTGCTGGTGTGTGACAGGCACCATGTCTGCCAAAGCCATCTCGGAGCAGACAGGAAAAGAGTTCCTGTACAAGCACATATGCACGTCGGCAGGCGTACAGAACCGCTTTCTGTATGCCACCGTTACACCCGAGACCAACTGGGATCTACTCACACGGGACCACCCATGGCTCCTCAGTCAGGTACGTTCCAAAAGTATGTGGACATCCAGATCTGGAGGCTCACCTGGAAAGGCTATACTTAAGATTGTGAAGTTAATAATTATGTGTATTTGCCTATCCAGGTAAGGCACTGATTCATTCTGAAGGCTCACGTTTTATATTAATGCTGGAACATGAAAGGCCTTCGATTTTGTTCTTCATGATAGATGCCTCTAGGCTGTTTGAGTGTGTGTTTGGGATTCCACTCTGCTCACGCGTCTGTCATTCTGCGCAGCGATTGGTGGTGAAGCCCGATCAGCTGATCAAGAGAAGAGGAAAGCTGGGATTGGTGGGCGTCAACCTCGACATCCAAGGCGTCCGAGATTGGCTGAAAACGCGCATGATGAGGGAAACCACAGTAAGTGAAAATCTGGCAGCATCTTCTGTGTCATTTTAAATAGAGCTAGTACTCCAATAAGAATGTCACTGAAGTACAAAGTGCATGGAACAGTGGTTTCCTCAGGAAAATACAGATGCTGAAAGAAAGAACCACCATAGAAGCTGAACTGTGTAGGATCAGTAGCTGCTGTGACAGAAGGATTGTTTACAGCCGAGCAAGCTTCATATCACCCTGGTTTTAAAGGCTCCAGCTCTCAGACGAACATTAAGGATGGAGAGATCACTGTTTTGTGTACTCGGTGTGATGACTGCATTGTTTATATGGGCTCAGAGAAGTCTTTTAAATAAATTTTTATGTTACTTTTGAAATGTATTTATTTGTTAATTTTTTCCCCTCACACAGGTCGGAAAGGCAAACGGAATCCTGAAGAAATTCCTGATCGAACCGTTTGTTCCACACTCGCAGGTAGAAACGTGTGACACACGATGCATTATGGGAACGTATTAAAACTTTAATTTCTCTGTGCTCACGATTACATAGATTCACTGGGTTCACAATACTATTTTTTGTTTTAACAAAATTAAGTTTCCTTTTATTTATTTTCTCAATAAGAAATACTGTATTTGTGATTATCTTTTATTTATCTACATTAAAAAAAAGATTATTTTTTAGGTAGGTACAAACGATTTTGAATTAAGCCTCAAGTAAATTGATTCCTGAATCGATTCGTGGCGCATCGGTACATCCCTCGTGGTTTCTCCTGTGTGTCCAGGACGAGGAGTTCTACGTGTGTATCTACGCCACGCGTGAGGGCGACCACGTGCTCTTCCACCATGAGGGTGGCGTGGATGTCGGGGACGTCGATTCCAAAGCTCGCCGTCTGATGGTCGGCGTGGACGAGAAGCTCGATGCAGAGGCTGTTACCGGACAGCTGCTCACTGACGTCCCCGATGACAAGAAGGGGTGAGCGTCACACCCGTTCATGAATCATGACGATGCAATTACGTCATTGAATGAACAATAGTATGTGGACGCTGATCTACCACCCCTGTTTACCACTACCACCCCTGAACAGCCTGCACTCTTTTCGGATGGCTTTCCGAAAAAAAAAAACACTAAAGTGGTCCACACCACACTCAGCAATACTGTTAGATATGATTTAAGGAAAATACTAAAAAAAAATACTTTTAACAAATGTGAGACATTTTCTGATCATAATCTGGCTATTTGTGTTTATTTTGGCCTACAGAGCTCTGGCCAGCTTCATCGTTGGACTCTTCAACCTGTACGAGGATTTGTACTTCACCTACCTGGAGATCAACCCACTCGGTATGTGCTTCATTTATTTTCTGATTCAGTCATTTTATAGTGTAGGAGACAGCTGAGGTTTGAACTGTGATCTCCGGTTGATGTTTTGATGTTGTGGATAGTCACACTATGCTCTGTGTTAGTCCTGCACCACTTGATCAGTCTGCCATATGTACCTTGCTATTAATTGAGTAGAAGTTAATAACTTGATAAATGACTCACTGAATCCCAGACCAGTCTGAATTGGTAAGTAAAAATTAATTGTGTGTGTGTTGTAGTTGTCAGTCAGGACGGGGTTTATGTTCTGGACATGGCGGCTAAGATCGATGCCACGGCCGATTTCATCTGCAAACCAAAGTGGGGCGATGTGGAGTTTCCCCCTCCTTTTGGGAGGGAAGCCTATCCTGAGGTACGCGCACACACACACAAATTACATGCTATGGTTCAGGAAAAAATCAATACGAATTCATTTAGTTGGGGAATCGATTTATCGATGATTCATCGGTGCTGGCACTGCATTTTTTTATCTATCTATTTTGACATAGTTTTGCAACCACCTCCAAAAATAAAAAGATAATAGTA
>JAYDZG010000008.1:17870879-17881673 GCA_034509265.1 Microcambeva bendego | reverse complement strand
CAGAAACTAATAGACTGCCTGTTTATTCCAAGCAACGACTAACAGTTAAGGTCGTGTTAAACAGAATAAAAAACGTAGGTCTGAAATGCCACACGTGACCCTCCTCGTGTGGTTAGCTTATATTAAAGCATAATAACGTTGGTTTATTTATTTGTTTGTTTAAGGCCTGGTCTCAGATCCAGACGGACGGCTTCCCTTCGTCTGACTTGCTGCTGCGGCTGCTGGCCTGGTCCCCCAGTCCTCCGTCTCGCTTGTTCCTCTCGCGTTCGCGCCTCTTCCTCTCGTCGTGCTGTTGTTTCGCACTCCGGTTCTTCTCGGCCACTTTGTGAACCTGTAGGAAGTTATCTTCGGTGCTTCCGTACTGCTGCTGGTGAGGCCGCGGCTCCTCGTCCTTCTGCTTGAACGGCGCGCTCTCCGTCTTCACGGCGATGTTGTAGCCAGGCGGGGCAGAGGGAGACGTCCAGGACGCGGCGTACCTCCCGTACCCCCCCGGCCTCTCTTGGTCGGCGACGGGGATGTCGTCGTCCGAGGGGTACTGACGGTGTCTGGCCAGCAGGAGGTCGAACATGGTGCCGACGCCAAGGTGCAGCATCTCCCAGACGTTGAGGAGCAGGCAGAGCGCAGTGACGCCGTACATGATGAGGAGGAAGATCGTCTTCTCGGTGGGGCGAGAGACGAAGCAGTCCACGCTGTGCGGGCACGGCTTGCCGGAGCAGACGTAGCGTGCCGGGACGGCGAAGCCGTACAGCATGTACTGACCGATCAGGAAGCTGATTTCTAAAGCGGACCGAGCGATGAGCTGGAAAACGTAAACCCTCATGAGCCCGTCTCGCTGGATCCTCTGCCGCCCGTCGTGCCTGGTCTTCGGCCCGCTCGCGGATCCTCCCAGGCACTGCGGCGCGCTCTCGCTTCGGCTCTCCATCTCCGCCGTCTCGTAAATCATGGGATCCTCTTCCTGGTCCTCCTCAACGTCCTCCGGGTCGCGGTTCTGACGACGGCTCAGGTAGAACTTCCTGCTCTTCAGGAACTTCAGCGAGGTGCTGACGCTCTCCTTGCCCTCCTCCAGTCGGGCGATCTTGTTGACGGCGTATCCCAGGTACATGAGCGAGGGCGTGGCCACCAGGACGATCTGGAACACCCAGAAGCGGACGTGCGAGAGCGGGGCGAATTCGTCGTAGCAGACGTTCTCGCAGCCCGGCTGGCCCGAGTTGCAGACGAACTTGCTCTGCTCGTCGTCGTAGATGGACTCGCCGCCCACCGCCGTCAGGACGATCCGGAAGACCACCAGGACCGTCAGCCAGATCTTACCCACGAACGTGGAGTGGTTGTGGATTTCCTCTAGGAGTCGAGTTAAGAAGCTCCAGCTCATGGTGCCTCCCAACCGGAACAGCTCTACGGGGAGAAAAAGCAATATGGCTTGTGATCTCTCTACACATCCCCATCCTACACTCTCGAGAACAGGGTGTGTCTAAATCCCCTAAAATGCTCCTATTGAGGCACCTTAATTCTGAGTGATTATCTGACTGAATAACAAGGGAGCTGACTACAGGTGGGACAGAAAAATATAATGCAGGATGAGCAACGAAGTTCTTTGAGATTGTAAAATCATTCTGATTGATTGAATGTGTATGAAGGTGGACGAGTGTTATTTATTTGGAAATCCGGGCACGTCAGAGACAGTTTAAGTGGTTTTGATATACTTTAGGGATGTAACGATTCAAAAACAAACCAATACGGTTCAGTTGGGGAATCGATTCACGTCCAAGATTCTTTTAAGATGAATCAATATTCACTTTAAACAGCACGGGGTGCTATAATAATAAAAAAATGTAAAAAATGTAATAATTATAAATACTATTAATAATTCCAATAAAATAATTATACATACAATTGTACAAAAGTTAAATAATAACAGTAACAAATATTACTAACATCTGTTGACTAAAATTCTTTTTTTTTTTTACAGATGTTAATTCCAGAAATAAAAGGACATCGATTTCAACTTTATCGTCCTAATGTTTTAACAAGGAATAGTAAAGGAAACTTTGCTAATAGTTAATAACAAATAATATGTCTTCAATTTCATGTTGTTGTTTTTTTTTTAATTAAATTTAAGACCAATTATGACAAAGTTTACTTTTATTATTTCTTTTAAAATAATACAGTAAGTACTTAGTGATTATATTTTGATTATATAGTTTTTATTTATCTGAACAAATACTCTTTTTTATCTGAATAATTAACCCTATTTTATTTATCTACATAATGAATGCTCTTTTATTTACTTAAATAATGATTTATTTATTTCTCTAAATAAGGAATTTTCTTTAATTTCTCTAAATAATGAAGTATTTTTTATTTCTTTTATTAAGGAATTATCTCAGATAGCATAGCGCGCTCTGATTTTAGAATCGATTAACTGCCTTGGTGTGCATCGTTACAACCCTAGAGTCTCAATAATCTGATTTTGGATCTGATGAGCTCCATGTAACATTAGGATCCTCTACTGAGGCGGCTGATCAATACAGCTTACTAGATTTTCAGACAGACTCAAGTATAGTCGTGTTAAATTATTCGTGCTTGTTTGCAAGCCGGTGTCAGATCGCAATGCCAGTCAGGCCCGAGTGTGACTGAGCACCACTTTCGCTGGGCCGCTCGGCGCAGGGCGTGAACACGGCCTGTGATCCATTGAAGTGTAGAACAATGCAGCTCAGGTTTTTATATGCACCTGTAAAAATCAATGGGTTGTAATTCCCTGCCGGTTGGGAACGACGATGAGGAGGCCGAGCGCTCGTTAAAAGCCCTGTTTAATCAGCCATGCAGCCCCAAGAAAAGAGGCAAATTAGAACTACAGCTTGTTCGTTGTTGGTTCGTAATTGTAAATTTTTTGTTCGATTATCTGCCAACACAGCAAGACATTTACATGCTGAACAATACAGAAATAAAAACAGCGGGTTACGGAATTCCACGGTTTACCGTCATGTTCTTTGCCAAAACATAATGTGAACCACACTCAGACCACCAGGGAACCAGTGCGCAGGAACTGGGTGTGTGAACGTCATACTGGACTCGAGTCTCTGGTGATCTTGATCGAAAACGTATTTAATTCATGAGAGAAAAAGGAAATAGCAGCTGTAACGTGCGTCAGTGATGGTACCTGCTGGTTCTGTATTTACTCTAAGATTTTTGAGGTGCGCTGTAGACACTCCTTGCACAGAGACGTAGAGATGTAACGATGCACCGATACAGTTCAGAATCGATGCAAATGTGGCATTATTAAAATCGATCTGATATGGAAAATGGATCGATAGTTACTATTAGCAGTAGAGGACGTCAACCAGCGGAGTTGCCAGGTTCCGAGTTTTCTACATTGGAACACGTTGGTCTTAGGCCAAAATTGTTTTGTATAGTTTGTAACTACTACCTCAAGAATGAAAAAGCATTCATCATGTAGATAAATAAGAGAATTCATTACGTATTTACATAAAAAAATAGTATAATAGTATTTATTATTTAGATGAATAAAAGAGTTTATTAGTTAGATAAAAAAAAATGTATCCATTATTTAGATAAACAAAATTGTGTTAATTACTTACATACTTCATTCATAATTTAGATTAATTAAAAATTAGCACAAATGCAATATTAATTGTATTTTTTACAGAGAAATAATAAATCATCATTTGTCTCTTGGGGAAGTGGTACAATGGATTGGTGTCCTGCCCAGGGTCATATTTCTGGTATAGAACCTGTGATCTTGAAGTGGAAAAGGCCAGAATCATTTTGACGCAAGCACCATGGCAGAGGAAAAAGTGCTACAACTTATAATTTAGTAAATATGAGCACACACACACACACACACACACACACACACAGAGTGAAGATGTCTGAAAGATTGAATGGAGCGCTGGCAGCTAGGAAAGTTCAACATGTGTTTCAGTGGACAACCATAACACACACACATACATACACACACACTAACCTTACAAAGGCATCTGTGTCAAATATGCAGATAAAATCTCTTTTATCCACAGAATCACACACGGCCCACGTGTCTACGAGGAAGTTCAATTCACATATTTTGAAGTTTTTGTCATGATTGTTCATTAATCCCTCAGATGGTTCTCGGAATAGTTCTGTCCTACTGACACACAACCTACAAATTCTTCTCTTAATGTGGACAGATTAGGTCAAAAGTTTACACTCAAGTAAGGGGAGCGTGAAGCCAGAGGTGCAGTCGGCAAGTTGAAATCGTCGACAGTAAGGTTATGCATTGGGGTAGAGCAGACGTCCAAAAAATACCATGTTACCCACACTTTTGTGGAAGTTCAGATGAAGACAGACAGAGGACTGTGGGACGTTCGGTCACAGTGCGGAAGTGGAAGATCACAGGCTCCTACAGATCAGTGAGAAGGACATGTGATTGACACATGATTGACTTTATGGGACTCCCAGCTTGGAAACGACTTGCTTCTAATATCCAGCGGATGAACTCACCAGAGGAACCCCATGAAAGCATGGAAAGAAGCTGCCAAACTTCTCAACCTCTTAAGACCCGTGTGGATAAGCAGCACCCGCTCTTAATGTCTGGTTATAAACATCAAACGTGATCAGCATCACTTAATAAAAAGCTGGGGTGGCTGTAAATGAAAGGAATGCTGTGGAAAGCGCTGATTGTGGGGTGTGTTTGATAATTACAGGCCTCTGGCATGCTGCACGCTAATAAATACTCCAATAAATCTCCCTAAACATGTTAAAGGAGATTTAAACACGTTGCATTGTGCTGTAACGGAAGTGCAGCAAACATCCTTCAGCTTTTACTGCTGATCGGATTCTCAGTGCTGCACAAAGTTTCAAAAGAAATAAAGAAAGCAATCAACAGAAGACCCGTTAGCAAGAGAAGAAGGTGCACATCTCAAACTGCCAACACGAAGCAAGAACCTAATTCAAAACACCAAGACCTTTGTTGCTTTGCGACACCCACTCTAAGGGAAACAGTAAAAACTTTTTTTTACACCGGCTGTCACATTGTTTACTATAGAGTGTGTTGGTGCTGCTTAGTTTCCAGCTGATCTGTTCAAAGCTCCTCCAATGAGACGAACTGTCTCAGTGACAAACATAACCCTACATTGCATTGCAACCTCCAACTCACTATAGAACAACCCCTGCTGTTCAAAGAGCCAAATCCACTCAGATTCATTTCTATTTCTCCTGGATTTTACACTGCACATCAGCACACACACACATCCTGATCGATCGATACATTCTGACGGGTATTTTTAGACATGATATCATTAAGCCCCTTGTCACTTCTGATGTAGTTTTTTAGCCCAGAGAAGCTCGTCTGCGAGAGCTTGAACACACCTGGATACGGGATGTGTTGCAAAACGTAGGGAGCTTTATACATAGGCTGCATTTTTTGTCTTAACACTTCCACAAGAAGTAAACATGGTGGACGATGTGAAGCAAAGAATGTTATTTTAAAATGTAAATAAATTATCATTGAGGTTTTGAAGGTGTACAAGTGTATTTATTTATAATTTGACCATTTCCGGTACACAGAGGTAGCTGTTATTTGATATGTTGTGCTACTTCTAAACCTGTTGTAATAATAATGTACACCCACATGTTTTTTGTTGTAGTACCAGTAAAGTGATGACAGTCAGCCATCGGTTGAGCTATTGTGGAACCCTGACGCAAAGTACTGCACGTTAATTTTGTTATACCTAGTATACTGACAAATAAAGATGTTCAGATTCTGACTCTGTGGAAAGTCACGGGCACACTGGCATCAGAACTGGATCCCAGAAATGAAAGGAGGTCCACTTCTCCAAAATCATCTGAACCAGACGGCCTGATGATGCACTGTAAGATGATCCAAATCATCCTATCACAAGATAAAGGGCCTGCTGGTAAAGACCTGGTACCAGGTACCACTGAACGGTCTCGGCAGGTTAGAGCTGTTCTGCCCACCAGATTAAACATATGGTTTTAATGTTTAGCTGATTTTGCTGGTTACGCCATACCTACTTTTATACCTTTATAAAATAAAAAAGCTCAGAAGAATGTTCCATAAAGTTTTTATTAAACATGCCAAAACTGGCAACTCCCCATTAAACTACGTCCAAATTCCGTCCTGCCTGCCAGTAAACTCAAATGAACCGCTCACTAATGCCGACTAATTTTATTAGGCCACAAATTGGATCCAAAATCCCACCAGGTGATGTCGATTTTAGATGAATCAAAGAATCAGTGAATAAAAAAACACAAAGCGTCACACATAAAGAGCAGGATTAAAACGTCTCTGACCACCGGTGGCACTATTGAGCGCTGTGGGATTACCTGGGTAATAATTTGTAAACTACGCTATATGACTAAAAATACGTACACACGCCTCTTAATCATTAACTTTAGGGTGCGGTCTAACTTAAGCCAGGAGTCGGCTTAAATCTGGAATAGCTAATTGTGTCTTTATAAGGGGATTTCTGAAACTGCAGAATTGCGATTGCTTCCACCTGGACTATTTAGTCCTGACCTAAAGTAAACAACCGTCATTTAGAATCACCTGTGCCAGTCTGAATTATCTGGATCAAAGCTGCCTGGTAAACGTGGAAGGGACCCAGAACCGGAGAAGCTAATACAAGGACAATGACGGCAGCAGAGAAGAGACGGAGCTCGGCATGAAAACAAAAGCAAATGGATTCAAGCCGCTCAATCACTGAAGATAAACAGCACTCGTCAGCAAAGGATGCCTGGAAATCTCTTTGTAAAAAATCCAATGCAAATGAAGACACGTCTACAAGAACATACGTAAGAATAATCAGCTTCATTAACTTTCTCTTTTCTCAAAAGATCCAAAAGGCTGCTGCTGCTGAAGCCCGAAAATGTTCTGACAATACACAGCAGCTGAATGGGTTGGGTCCTGGTAGGTTGGCACGGCTATCTGGAGCTATGCTGACTGCAGTGTATCCCACAGCTGCTGGAGGGGACATGATAGAGGATCCATTGAACAAACAAAACATCGAGGTGATCCCACAGAAGCTCAACCGGGTTCAAGTCTAGGGAATTAGGGTGTCAGGGTAGTCTCGATTACGCTCTTTAAACTAGTGTGGGACATTTCTAGTCATGGAACCCAAAGCAACTTAAACACCTTACACACCCACCAAACAGCTCACCAAACGCAACTTTCTTTATGAGCTACACGTTGCAGCTGTCAAAAATAGAAAACAGTAATAATAATATGACCCGACCCAACAGTTTTCCCACACACCTTTCCAGCAATGCCAAAGACTTCAACAAGCAGTGCCACAGTGCAGCTGTGCAGAATATGCCGTGTCTAGCTCTGGGACTCCTACAGGAGATGTTTTCTCCTGCTGTCTGCTAGAGGTTGTTCACAGGGTGTCTCTCTGTAAGACTCCTGGCAGGTGATAAAATGTGTCTGCACTTTGTATGTAAGGCCCTGATGGCTTCCTCAGAAGGAAGAACTGGAAAGTATTAGACTGAAAGGAACATTAGCAACATTTCTGATTTCTGTTTAGAGCTTCCGAGACCTGAATGAATTACCAACAATGCGAGAAGAAATAATTCTTTCTGGAAAATGTGCCAAAAAACTTTTTGAAACTAATATTATGGCGTTTTAATAGCATTCAAATCATTCACAATAAAAACTTAACTATGAGAATTCATTGCGCCTGTCACTGCCCGAGCTCACATCACGGTTATGAAATGATGAGCGTGTATCAGCATGCTCACTGGCCAGAACAAGGATGGGATTGAGGCGTTGACGCCCAGCTGGGGGGCCAATAGGGGAACCATAAAGATCCCTTGTTTGGTAATCTGAATGGAAAAAGAGAAAAGGAACGAAACAGAGCGAGGTGGGGGAGGGCGAGGAGTAATGGGATCCAGACACTGGTGGAGGTTGATGGGATTTTGTTTAGATGCCACAGGACATAAGTAAATAGAAACACACACACACACACATGCAGTATTTTACATGAAAATGTACATCAGAAGATACCCGAAAGCAAATCTTTCTTCTTCAGACTTCTTCTATCTTAAATAAAAGCTGTTTTTTGCTTGTAGGGAAAAAAGTTTTTAATGTGGACCAGACAAAACATGCCCACGGTATTAAGAAAGTAATGTAATAAAACAATAGGGGGGCGGCTCACTTCACAGATATTCTACTCGTACCAGAAGCTCAAAACCTTTTTTACAACACAAAGAACCCAGACGTCTGATGGTTGGAAATTTAAAATAAAAAAATGAAAATACTAACTACAGTACCTGGTATAACTTCTGTCTTTTATGGTCCAGTTCAGGTACAAAGAACTGTTTGTGCGATTTGAATATTAACCCGAACCATAAAAACGTTTTTTATTCTGTTCAGGGTCCAGAAAGCGGTAAACACAAAGCATGCAAAACGGGTCACCAGTCCATTCATCCAATGTGCCATTTGATCAGGCAATTCACCTTCTGCATGGTTTCAGGAGGTGGGAAGAAAACAGACTCCAATTGAAGTAGTGATGCTGATGTAGTACATCACTTGTACTGTGTGTGTGTTGCTGTTTACACAGTGCTTTACTGGTAGTGCTGGTTTTTTTGCTACACATCAAAGGGATTAACAGGGATGGGAAATTGCAGAAGAATGCCGTCTCCGTCTCCGTTTTTTAAAGGGAGTGGAAAGGGAAAACGTTTAGTTTGGCAGACGCACCTTTCGAGGAGGTCTTGTTCCGCTCGTCACACCCGTCTCTCAATAAATCAGCCGGGTACTTCGAGAAAGCAAACCTTGAACAGAGAATCAGGACAAAGCATTTCAGTCAGTCAGTGAAGGAAGTCAAACTTGACATTATGGCATCACAGTTCTGGTTATTTTTCATATTAAACAGACTTTTGTGTTTTCCTGTTAATACAGCTTGTTAATATATCCAAACATTCGGGTGGGGCTGAGATCTATTGGCACACCAGCCCATCACCTCTGAGATTTGGGTTTAATTGTATTTGTTTGTCTTTATTGTATAAGTGTCAAAAGCAATCCCTTTATTTTACATATTTTAATAAAATATATGCAGTTCTACAGTACAACAAAACGTATTAACATTTTTTCCAAGCATCCTTATGGGTAAAAATACCTTTAAGCTCTTTAAAACTCTACACCACCCCCAGAACCACAACAAAAGCAAGTTTAAATCTAAATGCCTACATCCAAAGCTATCTGGAAAGCCATGTAAAAGATTTTGTTGTTGTTAGCAGTTTTGTTTTGTTGTTAGCAGTCATTGCTAGTGGTAGTGCAGCCACTATTAGGCCAAATGAAGTGGCAGCTACAGGTGTTGGATAACCATCACTCCTAAATTAACTGACCGACAATATGGAGTCCTTAATTTAGTTTTCACTCATGTTCTCCCAAGGTTCATGCTGGTCCCCTCTCGGTAGTTTCTTTGGCTGGCTCCGGACCCACCGAAATCCTGACCAGGACAAAACGAATGAAGAAAATTAACGAATGACAAATATTTTTGTACATCACATAACCTTCAGCTTACTGTATTCTACAGTCCATATACTTTATATTTTCATATACATGAAACATGCGCAGTTTGCATTGTAATTTCTTTTTATTTTATGTATTTAACATTCGATAACGAAGGCTATGCGGCGTACGGAACACTGCGACATGCAACTTCCAATGCTAATTCATTTTATTCAACTTAACTAGCTAATATTCCGTTTTTTAAATGTCTTTTTACCAAATCTGTCTTTTTAATTGTTTTACTAATACACACGTTGTTCGTTTGCTTCAAAGTACGACCAGGAATTAATTAAATAAATATGCCTCAATTTAAACTCAAGATTTAAATTTGACGAAGTGAAAAACGGACGAACGGTTACTGCTAATTGAATGGAATGAAGTGGTCGCGTCCTAATCCGCGCCTTATCTTACTAGAAATCGAGCCAACTGGTTCCCCAACGCCTAAACGGGCGATCTGTTTTAGCCACCCTACCGAGTGCACAGTGGGCAATTGGAACAGATTCCGAAGTAATGACAGTGAAGGCAGTCGGTGGACAGTGATGGAAACTTCTCCGCAGTGTTACAAAACAGCAGAAAACCTAACCGGCTTTACAAACACGAATTACGAATTCTTAATGAATACATTTTAATGGAATTAAATGCGACATAAAGTGTTGGCGAAGAAGTAAAGTACTTACAGGGTGCAGAGAAGAACTGTGTCATCCACATTGTGGGAGGAGAATGGGGTGAATGAGAGAGAGAACGGAGAGAGAAAAATAGTAAGAGGAGAGAAAGTGAGAGAGGTAGTTGCATTTGGAGGGATTGGGGGGTATTTAGACGCCTCTTTCGCCCCGTAAAAGATTCTCATTGGAGTTTTAATCACATACGCTATTTAGAGTTGAATCAACTTAACTCATTCTCAAAACTCCCTCTCTCTCTCTTTCTCTCTTTCTCTCTGGCCAAAAATACATGGAGACCAGACTATGAGCTTGCTGGGACATTCAAAGCCAAAACCCTGAAGATTACCCCCTTTGCACATTTGCATATTGCCCCTTTTTCATCCTTCTGAAAGTCATATCTGTGGGAAGTTATACAACAATGGCAGACTTGTAGATGACAGTCCAATTAATCCTCAACGCGTTTAACAAGGTTAAATTCAGGGGACTGTTTTGTGTAGGGGACTTTCGTGAAGCCTTCAACATTTGGAGCAACGTACCACTAGCCTCCTGGAAACACTTGCATCAAGCCTTAACGATTGTTTGAAGTGATCAACAAGAATGGTGGAGCTACTC
>JAYDZG010000008.1:17859182-17869207 GCA_034509265.1 Microcambeva bendego | reverse complement strand
GTTGCATTGTACGGTTTACTGTTACGGTTCTCAGCGACCGTAACTTACGGTTACGAAACGTAATTACTCCGTAAGAAACCGTAAATATCGTAAAATGACATAAGTGTGCAAACGCTAGGGTTATGGGTTCATAAATATTTTATTTTAGTCTGTGTGTTTGGAAACAAGCATTTCTGTGCAGCAGCTCATAACTGGAGAAGAGTGCAAGGTGCTCTGGTCATGCAGCAGGTAGATTTGATGCCGCACAGCTTCGGTAGCTCATGGAGGTTTTTTCCTTTTCAACACACTGAATAATCGACTCAGAGTAGATTAGGTACATTAAAA
The DNA here is from genome assembly GCA_034509265.1 of Microcambeva bendego. Classification (NCBI taxonomy): domain Eukaryota; kingdom Metazoa; phylum Chordata; class Actinopteri; order Siluriformes; family Trichomycteridae; genus Microcambeva; species Microcambeva bendego. The sequence goes on along the minus strand of JAYDZG010000008.1, from coordinate 17,868,883 downwards.
TGACCCTATGTGTTAGTAATTGTGAAGAAAGGACTGATGGTAAATTTGTGTGTAGACCTTGTCCATCCAGCGGTCAGTAACGGCTGTGTGTGTGTGTGTGTGTGTGTGTGTGTGCGTGTGTGCTACATCAGCAGTGAAAACACTTATATACTAATAGAGTTCTGGCAGCTCTACCTACAACATACTAATTCAAAGTCACCTTTTCTTTCTATGTCTCTGTAGCATTGCTTTGTACTGCTGCTGAATCATTCACTCACATTCATTCATTTTTATCCATGCATGCATCCATTTTTTATTGATCTGTCTGTCCATCTTCTATTCATATGTTCACAGATTATGCTTATTTATGCTTTGCTTTTTTACTTATTTTTTATTTATTTATTCAGGTGGCACGGTGAGTGGAACTGTCACCTCAGCAAGAAGGTCCTGAGTTTGAAATTCTTTCCTCCTGGAACTCCGAGTTACTTCCACAGTTGCACTGGAGATATAAAATTGTCCATGACTGTGTATGCTATTAAGTTTTTCTGTTTTTTCTGTTGCCACAAAGCTGAAAGCTATAACCTATAGAGCTGTGGTCAGAAAACTTTTGGCCACATGGTGTATTTATGATAAAGAAGAAGTGACTACTGACTAAGTTAAACTAGTAATAGGACAAATACTTGGGGCAGTGACACTGTGTGTATGCCTGTGTCTGTACCTGGGCTGTGCTGTGCCTTGACACACTCAATGTCTGGACATTGACGTTGTAGAATGGAGAGAAGACCGGGTGTAGACACTCTTTAATGAACCACGTGTGTAGGTATAGTGCTCAGCAACACCCCCTCTGCTTCCACCTTGTGGAAGTATGCAGTAAGTAATAAGAGACACTTGAAATAGTCATTTTTGACATTTATTGTTCTTCTTAACTGTCTAAATAATTTATTGCATATAAATCTAAATAAACAATTATTACATTCACCAGTAATGACACTGATCAGCCAAAACATTATGCCACAACACATAGTGTATCAAACTCTCTGCAATGGGGCTGTGAAGTCACAGACAGGATAGTAGGCAGGTGGTCCTAATGGTTTGACCCTTCAGTGTAATTCATAGTGTAATGGCTTTTATTCCTTTCATTGCTCATGCATATCATGAAGTAGCGTTGGTTTGCATTGGTATATTCTATATACTTTAGTGCATAGTAGATTTTTCACTCCGGCTAGTTCAAGAAACACAGAATGCCCCATTTCCATTTCCTCTTACACTCATTATGCACTGAACACAGAAGGTTGTGTATAATTAATTGACCAAATACTGTATGTAAACACTGAAGCATGCCAAAACTCCTAAGTGCTTGTGATCATTCAATAAAAAAAAAGTCTGTGAATGTTGAACAACAGGGCTGGGTCTTCATGGGTTCCTTCAAGAAATGTTATTAACACTGGCCTCTCTTGTGAAGAGAGGAATGGACACAAAGATCTGATTAGGAATAACAAAAAAAGTATTTTATTCAAATAAATAAATGGGGCTTTATGCCAACACAAGAGATAACTTAACCCAAAGCACCGGATCAAAAGGATGCCGGGGAGGCGCTGGTCAGCGCAGTTTGGCCTGCAGAGAAGTCAGGAGTATAACCGGGTCTTCTGTGGTTAAGGTGGACTCGCTGCGGCCGAGCTAAACTGTAGCTCCTCAAAGAAAATTAAAAAATAATGCAAAAAAATAATACAAAAAAAATTCGCCACACAGTGTTCGCCGTAGTAAGGAAGGGCAAAAGAGGTGCGAGCCTCCTGAAGACAAATGAGGCTGCTGGGGATTACCGGTGACGACAATCACGTGTCCTGAAAACTGGAAATGATAAAGCACACAAAAAGTTTAAGAACAGAGATCGTGAACCGGGATCGATCCTCAAACAAAAGGCGCAATGACCTGCCGCTACCTTGCGCCTGCCTATATAGGGCCGTACCAGGTGCAGGTTGTCGGGTCCAGACCCATCCACTAGGTACTGGGTGCTACTGTGCACCCTCCTGAAATCCAAGAGGCGGCTAACTTTATATGCAGGTGGACCCTATATTATATGTGGACCGGGAGGTTGGAGGTGATGGGTACCACCATCGCATGTAAAGGGTTTCAGCTCTGAGAGATGAAATAATGGATTAACTCTCATCCTAGCAGGTAGCACCAACCTGTAGGTTATGTGGATGATCTTCTTTACCACCTTGAAAGGGCCAATGTATCAAGGCATAAGCTTGTGGGGAGTACCTCATACAGGGAGGTTGTGGTTGAAGTAAACAGATTCCCAGCTGTGATGCAACGAAGCATCTTTCACAGGTCTTAGATGAGCCTTTCGGATTGGCCGTCCGACCAATAGGATTGGCCGTTCAGGATGGCCTGAGCTGTGCCCATGGCAGACATTAACTTTGGCATGGGCACAAAGGCACAAGCCTTGGTGAACCTGTATACAATTACACGACCATAAATCCCCTGGACTTTGGGAGGCCCGTGAAAAAGTCCAAGGCTATGTGTGACCAAAATCTAGCGGGGAACAGCAGGAGATGTACCAAACCATGGGGGAGTTTCTAGGTGCTCTTGTTAGTGGTGTGCACAAGATCCCATGCACAACCTGCTGCTACCGTGCACCTGCCTTTATAGAGCAGCACCAGGTGAAAGTTGTCAACGTCATTGAACCAACTCCCATAAAGCCCTCAGTTCTGTAACACTAACTAACCAGTGATTGTTTCACCAGGCACCATTGGAACCCTAACCGTCTCAATATTATTTCCTCATTAGACTCAAGTAAATGAACTATATACAACACTTCCTGTTTTATGTGGCCAGTATAATGAACATGTGTGATTTGGAACACGCCAAATGTACCTGAGATGGCAAAATGCTTTTTCATGGAGCCTTCTGTTAGTGGTGAGTATAATGCTTTATTAAATCTTACTAAAAATACTATTTTTGTGAAATATTTATAGCTTAAATATGTAAAGTTGGGGTTTTGCGTATCTGGTAGAAATAAATAAAATGCAGTCATCAACGCTCAAATTTCTTAATGGGCACCTGAATACTATACCTGCAAGTTTTATAGGTATGTATGCTGATAAGAGAAATTCGTGATCATAAAAAAATCTGGTTAATTACACAGTGCAGTGTAAATATTAACAATATCCTAGGCTACGTAGATCTCCGTACCACCAGGTGGCACTAAACCCAATAATGTTTCCTTCAACCGTGCATGCATTACAGTGTCATTACACGACACAATACCATACAGTATATAATATCGATTATATTGTGTATAGAGATTACTCAATTAATAACACAGTGTCTTCTGATAAAAGTTTCTAAATTGCTGATTTAACACAGTGAACTGTTTCCCTGCATTTCAGTTTAACCACCATAATGGAAAACTGTACAAATTATAAGATAAAATAAGTCTCAATGTGTCATAAAGGCAAGAAAAGACACAGAAATATAAGATTAACTAAAGAAAATTCAGATTATCGCTGGACTTGATGAATCTCACACACTTACACACACCTAGGTGTAATTAAAATCAGCCAGTTCAGTAACTAGAATGTTTTTGGGCTCTTGAGGAAGTGGGTAGGACAGGGGTTCACATATTTTTACACCCTATGCGGTAAGCATTATTATTATTATTATTTTATATTACTTGCTTACGTATAATGTTTGTGTATTTGTACTTTGATTAAGGTCCCATGTAACTTATAAAAAACACCAAGTCATTTCCAGGCAACACAGTCTCACACATTCACTCATCTACTTATATCTTGCAGCTGCAAATCCACCAACTAGTACGTTTCTCTGAGTGGAAAGAAAAGTGAAATATCATCAAGTTAGTATTATCATTCACTATTTTTGTTCATTACAATCTAATTGTGTACAATTACCTAATCTAATTGTGTTACATCCTCCACAAATGCTTAGAACAGACTGTATTTGTGCTGAACAACAGCACAGGGAGCCACACCCTGCTCAGAACTCTTCCTCAGTTCTGTGCATGTGCCATCAGATAGTCAGCAGAGGTCATTATTGTACCAGTAATGAGGATTGATAATTCCGTTTAACCCACCCTGAACAACAGTCAATCATTGTTCATGCAGCCACCCAGTTAGGTTTGATGTGAGGTTTTCAGAAAACCAAATCACAATTCTTTCTTTTTGGACATTTCGGACATTCTAAACTCAATTTGTTGAAAACTGGACCAAGTTTTTCCAACTTTGGCTGATGCTGAAACTCTGCCATCTTGTGGAAAAATTCTAAGTGCAGTCCCTTTGTTGATCACAAGAGCATCATGCACTGATGGAGATCATGTATGATTTTACAATGCATTATAAGACAACTTGATGTAGTGGGGCGGATTTGGCCCATGGGCCTTGAGTTTGACATGTGTAGCATTTGCCGTGGTTGCGTGAGCTGCTTAGCTGCAATATTTTGTGCTGTGATGTTCAGTAGATCTTTGGATGCTTTGATCAGTCACTGTGAGGCTCATGTAATTCTAATCGTGTCTCAGGTGTGTGTATCAGGTATCGGTGGATCATCTCTGCAATTCAATTCCTCGTCTGTTCTCCCTCTAATTTATTTCTCCTTCAAAAGCTTCTTGAGGAAGTCTACGACATCCTCGCCTCGTTTCCAGGGCACCACGGAGGCTTGGTACACGTCCGGCTGCTCTGTTTGGATTTCTTGAATAATTTTATGCATGGGAAAACCATTCCGGGGGAAAACCACATCATTTTTTCCCAGCGCTAATGTGGGACAGATGTCGTTTGATCCGTCCCCAATGTAAAACACTTTCTGGAAGGGTTCTCCTCGTTCCTTTGTCCTTTTCTCCAGGTATTCCCTCAGGACGACCTGCTTGCACAGGTTTTTCGGGCATTTGGGGCAGGAGTGGGAATGGAACGGGCGTAAAACCAGCCGCCCGTCGGCATTGAATTCCGACGGATTGGTGAAAACTTTGGAGAACAGCGTACACAAGCCGGCTTTGCGTAACCACGTCTGTATGAAGTACGTGTTAGCGTCTGAGAGAACGACGCACTCAAAGTCGCTGACGGCCAACAGGAAGTTAAGGAGCGTCCTTCCTCCCGGAGACGCAGGGATCTTCTCGATTTCATCCCTGATGTTCTCCTCGGTCACGCCGCACTCGTGCAGGAATGTTAGGATCCGCTGTGTATGTTGTAAAAAATATCCAGGGCTGACATTCTCGTTCAGGGTGGACGGGAGGGTCTGTACCGGTGCGGTGCGGACCACCGAGTCATCGCTGTTCTCATCGATCAGTGTTTCATCAAAGTCGAAAAAAATAATAAAACGGGAGCACATGTTGGTGCAGGAGCTGAACCACGTCTTCCTGTCTGTGAAAAAAAGAAAAAAAATCTTCTCAGTCTGACACAGGTTAGCTTTAGCATAAACAAATCGCATTACTCTCCTGATTTAGCACATCCAATTACCCAACTGCTTTACACTTTCGCTGCTTATACTGATCTCCACCCTGATTGAGTAGAGCAAGATTGACACCCGAACCCTCCTACATGTGAGCAGTAGCCAGCTTCATCTTTTCGACTGCATGAGGAGAGTTTATATGAGAATCAGCTTTGTATACAGAGCGACACCCTGATTCCATTTTTTCTCATCTCTGTGCAGATGCCATAAGTCAGCCAGCAGAGGTCGTATTTGCATAGTTATGAAATCTGAAGTCTAGCTCCCACCATGTATGAACAACGGCCAATCATTGTTCATGTAGGCACCCAGCCAGCCAGATGGCAGAGCTGAGTTTCAAACCGCACACTCATTTATAGGGGAATTCAGTGTATGCAATTAACCTGACTTTCTTTCTTGAAGTTTGGTAGGAAAACCTACACAGACTTAGGGAGAACATGCAAACCCCACACAGAAAGGTCCCGGACCACCCAAGTGCTCATAAGTGACCTTGAATATGACTCAGTAAAAGAGAGCGTGGAAGGATTCCCTTCTAAAACCCTGACCCACCACGTCCCTGACCGATAGGAACCCAAAGGCAGAGAAAATTAACACAGGAATTAATGCTGGTCGGTGACTTGGACCCCTGTGCACGCGCTGTGGTAAGCGCGTGCCCGCTCATAATGACGCGCCTGCATTGCTGCGCAGCCCGCACACACACAAACACACACGCACACACACACATTCACACGACACAGACGCGCACACACACACACGACACGACACTGAAATCAGCAATCAAAAATTAAAAGAATAATAAAGAGTAAAAAAGAACAGTTACCGTACCGGCTGGTGAGCGCGCGCCCTTCGGGACATCCCTGCCGCACCGGACGGACAGAGCGCGAGGAGGGGGAGGGCGGACTGGACGGTCGAATGACGTCACGTTCGCGTCAGCAATTACAAAAGACTGAAGATGTCGATATTTGACGCGATTTAGTCCTAAACAAGAAGCATCTGGTGCATCTGAAACCATACGCTTTTTTTATTTTATTCTCTTTTATCTGATGTCTGAATTTATGTTCTGCTGCCCCACACCCTGCGGCTAGTGTTTTCAGGCTATACGATAAACGGTGATTAGATGGAACCGGGCGTGTGTCCAATGTATAAAACAACGTACAGTAAGGAAGATCAAAATACTGCACTGGATTGTGGGATTTGAAAAACATTCTATTATTCATGGTTCTGAGTGAGACCATACATGAATGCAAGTCTGTGTGAATGAGTAAGAGATTTAATGTGGGTTTGCAAAAAACGTGCCACTCCATCCTTGGTGTATTCTTGTCTTGATTTTAATGTTCACTGGTGCCTTTGGATCCACTGTCACTGATCAGCATGAAGCGACTACTGAATGAATGATTGAATTCATGTTCTGGAACTGCTCTGGTCCCAGCACGCACCATGCCCTTTAGCCGCAGGCATGTCGACCTTGCTTGTCTTGGAGGTGATTTTTAATTAAGGCTGCTGACAAAGAGGCTCTGTAGCTTTGCACCGGGTTTCTAAAGAGCTATTGTCAGGTGGTGCTATTGCTAATATATATATATATACACTCAACCTAGTTTGGGGAAGGTCATTTCCTTTTTTTGTGCCCCAAAGCAACTTAGAGTACAGTGATGGTGTACTGTCTAAGAAATTGAGAGTAAGAACCTGGGAGTGGTGGGGTTTAAACAAGTGACTGTTCGATTGCTATCAACATGACGTAACATATGATAATGACATTAATAACACAGGCAGGCTATAGTCTAGTGAAGGTAATGGACTAATTATAAGGTCACTGGTTTAAACCCTACCACTGCCAGGTGACTGATGTTAAACCCTTGAGCAAGGCTTTTAACTCAGTTGCTCAGACTGCAATGTAATGTTGCTGTGGATAAAGGTATCTGCATTAATGCAGAGAATGTAAGATTAATGTTAGTGCTTCAATCATTTAGTTAAAAAAAGAAACAGAAAAGGCTCATCTTCCAGGTGTCCACAAACTTTTGACTTGCAGGTAAAATGTTCCCTGTATATCTCACATTCTCAAAAATCAAATATTTAATGGTGTTAATAACAATGACCTTCACCATGATGTTGACATTGATCTTGATTGTTGGCATCTTTTGACCGTGGCAAAGAAGGAAGCTCAATAATGTTGGTGCTAGTGTGGCTAAAAATAGTGGACAGTGCTGAATCAGCTGACCAATCTAAAGGACAAGACTGGGATCTGATACTGTAAATTAACACCCTGAGAGTCTTAGTGGGCGAGAGAATGAGAGAGAGAGAGAGAGAGAGAGAGATTTGTCTGTATGGCAGTAACACTGATCATATGAACACAATGAATATAATAACTCGAGGTTTCTGACCTAAAATTGTCCTTATGTTCAGTACTTCCTGTACTAGAAATACTCAACATACACCAGGCACACAGTACATGTATACAGCCATCAGGAATAACATCATGAAGACTGAGAGATGAAGTGTATAACACTGATTATCTCCATCATGCCAACTGTTAGTGGGTAGAATATATTACACAGCAAGTGAACTTGTTATCAGGAAAAACAGGAAAAATAGGCAAGCTCAAGGATTTAAACCAGTTTGACAAGGGTGGAAGGAAAAGGGGACCAATATTAGGAAGGTGGCCATAATGTTATGCCTAACCAGTGTATATGTACAAAAGTATGTGAACATCTGACTGTTATGAGGAAGAGAGAGAGAGAGAGAGAGAATGGACACAAAGATAAATATTTATTTATAAATAATTATGGTCTTTTTGCAATGAAAAATGGTATGAACCAAAAAACGCAGATTCAGTTGGGTTGAGATCTAGGTTCTAAATATTATTCGATATTTGATCATAAAAAGGCAATTATTTATTTTGATATGCACACAGGGCCGACACTAGTGGTGGCTGGGATGAGTCTTGTTCCGTAAATACTGTATGTAACAAATCATATATTGCTCCCTAGTGGCTCAATAGTGTAAATGTGCGACTGATGTGTGCAGGAGATAAAACCACTGGTGAAGACACATGTTTATATGTCTAAATAGTAAGAAATGTATTATGTAAATTATAATATAGACTAAGACTGTAATATTTCCTATAGCTATTTAAACAAACACCACCAAGTGCTTGAAATACAAGCGTAGTTGAGTTTTTCTTTTTTGTTTATAAACACCTGTACTGTGTGAGGCATGCTTTGTGTACCTGGATGTAAACAGACACTCGTGACCATCATGCAAATGCTCTTTTGATTAAACATACATCATAAATTTATAGGCTGGAGATAATATGAATACGTCATCGCTACGTCATCACTGGAGCTGTAGCTTTCACTTTCACTTTTCTGAGAAAACAAATCCAGCTGTTGAGAATCCGAACTGATTTATAAGAAACACCTTCGTACAACAGATTATCATCACAAGGGTAATATTTATGAACAATCTTGAATAATGAATACAATTTGATTATTGATTGTATTGTACACAGTGTCAAGTGCGTCATTAATTTAGTCTGGATATCTAAGATAACAAGGAAATGATTTTTAGTCGGACTAGTTAGTATAAATTAAATATATGTGTAAATGGTCTTGTCGTAATTGTCTGTATAGACACTTTTCAGGTTTTAATGCTTTGATTATATCTTCATAATTATTCATAAGAAGATAGACTCCGATCAGGCATAACATTATGACCACCGTCTATTATTGTGTTGGGTTGAGTTCTTTTTAACCTTGGCTAAAGAGATTACTGATCCGTTTACTTTTTTGCTCCATTATCAAAAGTGGATTTACTTGTCCATGACACAAATTATATTACAGAGCTTTATAAACCACCAAACGAAGAGTAATAAGTTGCTATGTATTTTTCAACCACAAAGATTTTGTTTATAAACATAAATAAATAATAAAATAGTACAATTATTAAAAATGAAGTGAGGCACTGTGTTCATGACAAAATAATTGTCCAATTCTTTTTTAGTAAGGATGGCTGACAACAGCAGAACGATCAGAGTAACTGGTCTCCCAGTGGACATGGTGGAAAATCGACTCATAGACAAAATTCAGGTCCATTTTCTGCGCAAGAAGAACAATGGAGGCGAGATTCAATCAGTCACTGTTTCTAAAACTATGCCTGGTACAGCCTTCATCACATTTGAGAAGAGCGAAGGTAAGAGATTTTGAATGAAACATACTGTCGAGTTTTGTAACTGTGTCAGAATATATTTTTGTGCTTTTCACAATTTTAAA
>JAYDZG010000008.1:17832855-17848527 GCA_034509265.1 Microcambeva bendego | reverse complement strand
ACACAGTATACTGTCACAGTACTCAAGTGTCAATCTGAGGGTACCGGCCTATGCCAGTGTATCATGACTTTGTCTATCTAAAGCTTTGCAATATCGTGGACACACGGGACCCTGTAGCTGCTCTAATTGTGCAGATGTTCAGTTTGACTGTCCCAAAACTCATCATTTATATCATTAACCTAATCATAAACTCCTAACCCCTTCCCCAATCCTACTGATCCTGATCCTTTAACGCTAACACTAAACTTTACACAATAAACCCAACAGTAACCCTCACCACAACCTTAACCCTTACACTAACCCCAACCCTAACCCTTAACTCTTACTCCAGCCCTAACCCATACACTAACCTCTACCTGCAACCCTAACCCTTACATTAACCCCAAACATTAAACTAACCTGAACCCTTACCCTTAACTCTTACTACAACCCTTACCCATACACTAACGTCTATCTTTAACCCCAACCCTTACACTAACCCTAACCCTAAACCCATACTCCAGCCCTAACCCATACACTAACCTCTAACTTCAACCCTAACCCTTACACTAACCCCAACCAAAACTCTTACAGTAACCCTAACCCTTACACTAACCCTTAACTCAAACCTCACCCTTGTACTCTACAATAACCCCTACCCTTGCACAACTGTTGTAAGTGTTTTGGATGGTCTTCCATCCAGTTCCAATCTCTTTCAGCTCCTGACTGAATTGATTGCCATCACATGACAAATAAAAATAAAAAGCAAAGATTTAAATGGGCGTCACTCCAGGCTCTCTTCCCCTCGTCCCGTTCCCTCTTTGTCCCATTTGTCCATTCAGCGAGGCACAAAGACGGCCTTTAGCCGGCTCAGCGGCGTTGCCACGGTACTCGTCCAACAAACGTGACAAGAAGCAACGCCGAAACTGTTTTGTTTTTTAGTCGAGACAAACGGACGGAGCACAAACGCGCCCATAGATCTTCACCGAGAGGAGTCGCGCTCTAATTGCTCGGCTGCTCTGTGCCACTCTTCTTCAGCAGCTTTGTGTTAACGGCTTGGAGAGTGAGACTAGATTTAATTGAATACGATTGCGTTGTTTGTGCGCTGTGGTTTTTACGGCTGGAATAAATGGAGTCAATTGTGACTTATTTTCAATGTTGTCGTATTTTATTCTCCTTCTTTGTTTCTCCGCGGGTGTTGCAGTGCACTGTGGGAAGGATGCAGAGCGGTGGGCATTAAATTCCTGTTTTTATGGACGACTATAAAAGTGTTACAGTGTTAAATTCCTTAATCGGCTCCTCGACTCCCCACCTCAATGTAAAATGTGCTCTCGCCGCAGTTTCTTCACCCCTCACATTCTCCTCGTGTTCTTAGCATCTCATAGATGAAATTTTATTACATTTAAAAAAAGTCTTGTCCAGACAATGATGAAAATAAAAACAAACAATAAGACTCTTACACTTTATTTATGTGATAATCAGTAGGTAATAGCTGGAGAATCTGGTGCTTTCAGGGTTCTGTTTCCAATAGAATTTAAACCAGATGTTTCTCTAAAGATCTTTATATGCAACATCATATCACTTATTTCACCACTCAACATCAGTGTTTTTGTGTTTGCACACTAACTCTTACACTAAACCCAGTCCTAACCTTTACTCTAACCCTAACCCTTACTCCAACACTAACCACAACTCCTTTTGTATTTATGTTAACTGATCAGGCAGTTGATCTGGCAACGTGGAGTTTAATCTGTCTGTGTATGTATGTGTGTGCAGGTTCTGCCTATTATGATAACGTTCGCCCGCTGGCTTACCCAGATTCAGATGCTGTTCTTATCTGTTTTGACATCAGCAGACCAGAGACCATGGACAGTGTTTTAAAAAAGGTAAACACACACTCACAAAATCCCCCCACACACCCCCAACCCAAACACACACACAGATGGCTATTAATTACATCTGGTTTGAAAGAAAGTTGTTTTGTTAATGTAATTTCATGTGTGTGTGTGTGTGTGTGTGTGTGTGCGCGCAGTGGCAGAGTGAGACGCAGGAATACTGTCCCAATGCGAAGGTTGTATTGGTGGGATGTAAGTTGGACATGAGGACGGATCTACACACACTCCGAGAGCTGTCCAAACTCACACTGATCCCCGTTACACATGAACAGGTGAGACACACAAATTCCCACAGACACACTCCACAATCTTTTGAAAAACTCTCCTTAAAAGAGCAGGGACTGTAAAAACACTATGAAATCCCATATTTTTACAACCGGATGTCCACACAGCCGTCCACATACTTTTGGAATTGTAAGAATGCATTTAATTGTCCTGGATGATGGTGTAAACAGTAGAGTGGTCTGTTTGTCTGCTAGGGTTGTGTTTGAGGAAGCTAGCTTGCTTCCAAATACAGAAAGAAACATGCAGAAGGTGTATTGGCTGGTGGATGGTCAAAGAGCCCTCAGCTGTGAGTGGACGTGACTGAAACTTTCTGGCTGGTGTTCAAACTTTACCTCCTAACAATTAATACATAATGCTAACCCCACACACACACAGAGAGACATGCACACACACAAACACGCTTCACTTTGCTTAAGGTCATAAAAGCTCGAAAGCCCAGAGCAGCAGAGCATCTGCCTATGAAATAATGATGAGAGAACCTGCAGTATGGTTAGCGACAGCTCTAGCATTGGTGTGTCCGTACGCTCATGAGTATCCGATAGCACAGAGGCCATGTATTATTCACCACTACACTTGTGCCCTTCACTCTCCTGCTCCTTCTACACGGAGCACGTTGTCATGTCGGGCTCTTTATTCACGTTCTGATATATTTTGCACTATGTCTGTGGTAAATTATGCCTGTTCAGTCCACAGAGCATCTGTGAGGTGAGGTGAGGAGGCTCATTCTCATCTCACCTCATGAATATGTTGCTGATTAATTAGCAGCTCAGTGTTCTATAGAGTTTACCAAAGTGATCAAAACGTGTCTTATTGGTGTCGTAACATATTTTCGTCTTTCGTGGCTAATTGTGGCTGCTAGAGGCTGCCAAGCTGATTGGAAGCAGAGCCGAGATTCGAAGCTTCTCTGTTATTCTATTTTATTTCTTGGTTATTTTATTTTATATCTTAGTTCTTTTGTATCTGTTGTATTACACACACCAAGACCGGAGTAACTGCATTTTGTTCTATCATGTATCATGAGTTACAGCTGGGCAAACAAAGTATTTAGTCAGCTACGATTTATGCAAGTTCTCCTACTTAGAAAGATAAGAGAGGTCTGTAATTTTCATCATAGGTACACTTTAACGATTAGAGACTGTGGACAGGTGTCTTTTATACAGATAACAAGGTCAAACAGGTGCGAATTAATACAGGTAACGAGGGGAGGAGCTTCTTAAAGAAGAAGTTAGGGGGCTGTAAGAGCCAGAAATCTTGCTTGTATGTAGGTGACCAAATACTTATTTTCCACCATCATTTACAAATAAATTCTTTAAAAATACTACAATGTGATTTCCTGTTTTTTCCCTTATTTTGTCTCTCATAGTTGAAGTGAACCTATGATGAAAATCACAGACCTCTCTCATCTTTCTAAGTAGGAGAACTTGCACAATCAGTGGCTGACTAAATACTAAGTGGCTGACTTGGGTCACTACCTTACCTACTGCTCACACTACTAGTGGGCTATCTGCATTGTTCTTGTATTTATTGTCCCTGTCCTGTATATTGTAAATTGTCCTGTGTATTTATTGTATTGTCTCCCGTATTTATTGTGAACCGTCTTGCGCTATTGCACACGTGCACTTTATGTTGTGTTGTGTAGTTTACTGTTCTGTGTAGCACCTTTGGTCCTGGAGGAACGTGTTTCGTTTCACTGTGTACTGAACCCTGTATATGGTTGAAATGACAATAAAAACCACTTGACTTGACTTGATTTGACTTGAAAACCTGAGATCCAGGTAAACACAGATACATGTGGGCGCTGTCACGCATGATCTGAGGGTTTTTTCCACACAAATGCAGATTCGGTTCCTATTCACACTTTGATGATGTTTTACCGCGTTTACCAGTCGTGTAGTTGATGCACCAGTCAGTCGTAAGCTAAACTTTAATGTAAATGTACCAGATCTAATCTAGGGATGACACGCTCATGCCGAGTGGATCGACCCTAATGATAACACTACAGTTCTTCTGTGTGCAGGGCACTTCTCTGGCGAGACAGATCGGCGCGGCGGCGTACGCCGAGTGTACCGCCAAGCAATCAGAGACCAGCGTCAGGGACGTCTTCCACGTCGCCACGGTGATGTCTATCTGCCACGACACCCAGCAGCTCAAACGCTCAGAATCGCGCAAGAGCTGCTCACTGATGTAGGAGAACAGACCACTCAGACCCTATGAGTTCAATTTTTAATATTTGATGCACAGAGAGATTATTTATTGACTCGATTTACTGCTGATTTGTTTTGCACCTTTTAGAAAGATTTTTTTTTTTGGTTGTTGACTGTTTCATTTGATCAGATACAAAATGCAGGATTTTGCCCTCAAGAACTCAAGAAGATTTATTGGATTTTTTAATGGCAGCAGGAAAGCCTCGGCGTCTCCTCGAGGGGGCTGAAACTCAAAAACCGAGAAGCAGCATTTCATCACTGTGAATATGAAAACTGAAAAAGAAACTGCAACCATCGTGTGTGTCCCAAATCAACGTCTCAATTCCTAGCTCTGTCTTTCAGTGTGACCCTGAAATCAGTCAGATGGAGCTTCAACGCCTCAGAGCACATCTCAGTGGAACCAGCCAGGCTTTTAGGGCGATGACACGGGGGTATAATGCAGCGTAACTTACAGTGTAATAAATCCTCCTCCTCCTCAACCTTCAAATCCGCAACGAATTTGCAAGTGATAATGGGACCAAATTAAGTGTGTGTGCATTATTAGCAGATTAGCAGTTCGAAGGTTGCCTGTTTAGCCCTAGACATTTTAAAGCATCTATTAAATGCTGGGACTATTAATGAAATGGGATACACCCATGAAGAACGGAGATCATACGATGATTAAACACAGATCAGGCACAACATTATGACCAACATTATCCCCCTTTTGCTGCCAACTGTGCCGCACTGTGGATTCTGACACCTTTCTATCAGAACCCGCATCAAATACTTTACCAGGCTGAGCTACAGTAGCTCATCAGTTGGATTGGACCACACGGACCAGCCTTCACTTCCCATATACCTTCCTTGGACCACTTTCGATCGATACTGAGCTGCAGTTTTGGAAATGCTCCGACTCAGGTGTCGAGCCAGCACAATCTGGCCCTCAACAAACACACATAGATCATTACACTCATTTTTTCTGCTTTTAACATCAACTTTGAGGAGAAAATTTTCACTTGCTGGTTAATACATACCAGAGTTTTTCACTTCACCTGCCAGCAGTGAGAATGTTATGCCTGCTCGGTGTAGGTCCTGATGATCGGTGTGATGTCATTACTATTCATTCTAGCAAGAAAAAATCAGTTTTGGCACTTGGGAAATTATGCATCTTGTTCTTTATATCACACTGTGTTATATTTTAGTTTTTTTACTAGTTCTAGTTTTTGGGGGCTTTATGGAAAGAGCATGGACCTGTCTCACAGAGTGCAATTTTTATGTGAAATATTTGAAAGAATGTTTTCTGTCTACATACAGCACAAAACAAGCTTTATTTTATAGGAAATATTATACAATGACAGGACAGGCGGAAACGGACATGATTGGATGATGCAGCTTGTAACTGTTAAAAATAAAGGATCTAGACAGTAAATCCTAAAACACTGTGAGTTTAGTTTCCTCTTTTTTGTTCTGCTCTTGTACTTTAAATTTAATATTTTCTATCTGCATCTGAACTCGTGTTTCATATTATGATTGTTGGATCTGCGATCATGTATTTGATTTTGTACACTTATGTATGTTGCAGATTTGGTTGTCACCTTCCATGTCATTTTGTTCTGTGCATCATTGTTAATTTGAGAAGCTCTGCACTTTAAAAGATTAAAGTGAGTCTACAGCTTAGTTCAATAAAGTTATTATGTTAAAATCATTTACTGTTGTTGTTACAGCTACTTTTATTAATTTGTTTATTTAGTCATTAGTTTTTCTCTTTCGCCCGTTTATTTCTATACCACCTGTGTGAACACAGAGAGAACATGCCAACTCCAATTGGGAGTCAAGCTCAAAAACTTCTCACTTCTTACTGTGCATTGCCAACTGAGCCATAAAGCCATATATTGAGTAAATTCAAGTCAAATAAAATAAAAACATAAGTTAAATTCCATATAAGCAACTTCAGGAAGGAGTATTTCAAAATAATTTACTGAAATTTTTACATTTTAATTGGATGAAAATGGCATGTATCACTTACTTAAAAAACAAATGGGAAAGAGACTCAGAAACAGTAGCATCCCGAATAATGCCTGGATAAAATATTGTGAATTTCAGGTCAGCTTCGTGAGCTGTGACATCCACAAACACTGCAATTAAATCAAAATCAACAAAAGCAATCAGAAAGAAATGGCTTAAGCCGATTACACTTATTAAAAAATTGGTATTATATCCAAGGTATATTTCCCCGAAACACTACTCTTGTATAAACATGTCTAAAATTTAGAAGTTGTTTCATCTTTAATTAAATCACATAGTATTTCACAACCATCCTATTTATCCAGGCTTGTGACCGACACTACACTGCACTGATTTATGCATTGTAGTTGCTAGAAATAGCATATATACATGCATATATATATATACATATACATATATATATATATATAATTGAATGATTAGAATCCTTCCCATGCACACACCATGAATCATCACTTCTCAGAAATAAACACTGTAATCTGTGTGTGAGTGCATTAGTAAGACGAGCTTCACCTCCAGGTTTGGTATGAGAGGGTCTTAATTTCTAAACTCAGGCAAGACTGTGGTGTAAAACGACCCCAGTAAGGTGTGAAAACGGCTGGAGGGGGCAAAGTGAGAATGGTGTGACATGGAGGGTCTGGGGGTGAGAAACAGAATAGGGGATCTGCTCAGAGATAATTGGGTGTTGTCATGAAACAGGATGAAGTGGTGAATTAAAGCCCTATTCAGACGGGATTCGTTTTACACTGGGAGGAGTTGTCACACACAGCATTTACTGAATTATTGAAGTACCTGATGTTATTAGTGCTTACAGTGTTATTGATAGTTTATTTGACTCTATTTAGACCCACTTTAAATGATGATGCATGTCTCATTACATGATCTGTACTGGGTTCAGGTCAGGATCATTAAGACCACTGTCTACTTTCGACAGCTGTGGCAGTGTTCTGGGCTGGAAATGTTATTGTGGAATTCTCAGGGTCCATGCATTCACGTGGAAGACTCTCTCAACCAATCTGAGTTAGAATCCATGCAGATCACATACACCCATACGTGCTGATTCTCGTCCCTGGTTCAGATGGGATCTTCCATCAAGACAATGCCACACGTGACATGGCTAGAAATGTCCCACAGTGGTTGGAAAAGCATGACGAGACTTCCACTTACTAGCCTGGTTCCCCAATTCCACATTTCTCCTCAGATTCAGGACGGACTTGTGAGCAAATTCCTGTGTAACTTCTGTTATGTTGTATTTAGCAGGTCCTTGTGCATAACATGTTTGCATGGAACTCAGGCTGTCTGGCTTAGCAATATCAGAAACCATGTGTGTTTGGGAAATGAATGTTCAGGGAACCAAGAACAGGATTTATTATGCACAAATTCATCAAATCATTTGCATAAAGGTAGAAGGAAACATCACATGAGCTGGTGCTCATTTCTGGTCCCAGCATGGCGGTTCACTCCGGATTCATATTCAATAATTCAGCAGGACATTCGTGATGCTGCCAGAAAAAAAATCCACGTTACACGTTGCAGTAGGTGAGAAGGTTCGGTTATGCTTTTTGCTCACATCCTAGTTCAAATATAGAATGAACACAGCACCTTGCACACTCACCAAGTGATGTTTGGTTACTTCAATTTTCGTTTCTTAACATCATTAGTGGATTTATTAATGTCACATGTTACCTTTCATGTTTACGTGCATGTTAGAGTTTGAAACCAGGCTTGTTTTTAGAGGTTGTACAGTACAGTGAAACCTTGATTTATGAAAAGGTTGTTCATATGGTAAATCTAGGTTTCCCATAAGAAATAATGTAAATAGAATTAATCCATGCCAGTCAGACCTCTCAAACCCCAACCCCTTAGTTCCCATGTTCCCTGTGTGTCCATGGGCTTCATCCCACAGTCCAAAACATGCAGCCAGGTGAATTGCACTGGACACTTTATATTGTCTTAATAGTTTGTATTTTTATATTCTGCTTTAAATTCTGTAAAGTAACACATGGAGATCCAATCCAGGTGGCAGTGCTACCGACTAAGCCACCGTGCTACCTTGTATCGAATTAAAGAAAAAATAACAACAAAAGGTATGTAGTTTTAACCAAAAAGTGAAGAGCAGAAGAGGAGAGTTTGTGGAAAGGCATTTTATAGTTTTGGTGCCATGCCACTGAATTATTCACAGAAACAGGGTTGTTTACAGTCGTATTGAGTGGATGAGTGGATTGATAAGAGGACGGATGAATAAATAGATGTCTGGTGAAATAACCTAGGTGAGAGTGGGCTTAATGTTTCCTGTGGGGTAGCAGGAGAAAAAAAACTCTTAACGCTGTCATTATTGATTTTAGTGCCAGCATCAGGAACACAGAGTAAGCAAAAGCAACAGAGACGTGCTAGTGTGAACTGTTCAAAGTACTACAAACGTTCACAGGATCGCCAACTCAATCTAGTATATAATAAAGTCATAAAATAATAATCATAACATCATATTACAATTATTTGTTCTTGTGGTTGAAGGCTTTCCTAATTGTTTACCTCGCACCATAATGCTCTTATAACGATGGATCTTTGCTTGATCTGTGGGTATCATCCTGCTACCAGATAGCACAGAACCTCTCATGGCTTATTCCTGTAATTTTTAGGGAATTTTCCTTCCCACTGTCACTGTTGGCTTGCCTAATAGAGGTTTTTGGTCTGTTGGTCCTGAAAGTTGTTTTGAGACCACGTCTATTGAAAAAAAAAAAAAATTGCAACAAGTGCTACATCTCATTTGGAGGGTTTGTAATATTTAATACAAAAATGACTAGTTTGCTACACACACGCTGTAATACCTGAAATTCTTCTCTGCTGCAATAGTGACCTCTGCTGGCTGGTCAAAAACACGGCACAGAGACTGGAAATAATGGAAATAATGGAAATGTGTGAACCTGCCTCATGCAGGTGAAAAGAAGCGGTTGGGTACTGCGCGCACGTCAGATGGGAACCAGGGAGTTCAGAGTCTCTGCGTTAGTGTGCTGGTGGAAAATCCCAATGCTCCACCTGGGCACTATAAAACTATGACTAGACATTAATAAATTCGAGAGCGTGAGGAGTAGTAATCGGTTATGTGTGAGAGAGCTTATAGTTTGGATTTAACTCCATTGGATTTCCACCTTTTTAGACCTTTTTATGTGATGATGATGTAAAAGTGGCTACACACACATTTTTGCTGATGGTATTAAAGTGTTACGACAAAAGATGACAAACTTAGAAGACAGATGAAAGAATTTTCATTATTATCATTATCTTTAAATTTTAATTTCAATTATTATTACCTATTACCATTATCAGATTTGAAAATATATAATTATTCATAATAAAATAATTTCCATCCAAACTGACAATTATGAACGATTGGGATTAATAATACTACAAACTTTTATTAATTACCATTATTTGCATTCTAATTATTTTTATTCTGATCATAATTTTAATATTTAATCTATCAATATTATGCACTTTTATTATTATTTATTAAAACGGTGACAATTTAGAAGGCCTCTTGAATTGTTGACAGGAAAGACAAAAACATTGTAAGTAAATCAAAACTCGTGAGTTTAATCTTGAAACGATTAACAGTCGAC
Source organism: Microcambeva bendego (assembly GCA_034509265.1). Taxonomy (NCBI): domain Eukaryota; kingdom Metazoa; phylum Chordata; class Actinopteri; order Siluriformes; family Trichomycteridae; genus Microcambeva; species Microcambeva bendego. The sequence goes on along the minus strand of JAYDZG010000008.1, from coordinate 17,838,537 downwards.
AGATATTAAATTGAATTTTTATATATATATATTTAGGTTGTTCTTTTTTCTTTTCTACAAAAGACACGTACACAGGATTAAACCCCAATCTGTGTTAATAAAGTGCGAAAGATGAGAGATTAAGAAGCAGAGGAACCGATAGATGATACAGTATTATACAGTGTAGAACATCAGTCCGAGGGCCGAGGGTCAGAATGTCAAGGTTTATAAACGTCTGGATTCTGGAGTGTGTAGGTCGCTATTGAATCCAGGAGCCAGCGCCGTGTCACCACCCTGGCTTTCTTCTGCAGAGCTGAAACGGCGAGAGAAACAGCAACAGCAGGTTAGTGAGGAGAAAAATAAAAACATGGGGTGTGTGTGTGACGCAGCAGCGAGGATTTATTTACTCAAAGCTTTAAACCATTCATCACTATCAGGTTTCACTTGGATGATGAAGCTCACCTGTGTAATAGGACTGAGAGTCATCTGGGCCGGGCTGAACCACCACCAGCTGATAGGGATTACACTAAAACACACACACACACACACACACACACACACACACACCACAAACACATGCAGACACAGACACACACCCACACACCATAAACACACACACAGCACAAACATGCGCGCACACACCACAAACATGCGCAAACACACACAGCACAAACATCCGCGCACACACCACAAACACACCACAAACACACACACGAACACACATACACACACACAAACACACAAACACACACTTTCAGGATTAGTTGTGCTGAACGACAGATAAATTCACACACAGACGTGTACACACACACACACACACACACACTCACCTGTTTAGAGAACATGAGCGGATCTTTCATGACTGTCGCACCACATGTTTCAACCATAACCTCCATCTGATCTGCACGCGCACACACACACACATCATTTCCCATAATAATTAGTTATTGACTTCATTATTATTATTATGTATGCATTATTATGTAAAATAATATTGAGACTATATATTATTCTGCTATTAAGTTGGTAATATTTTATCAATCGATATTATAAACTATTTTTAATACTATTATATGTTTAGAAAAAAAGAAAACGTTAGGTGTGATGACTATTATTTCCGCAATTTAGAGAAAACTAAATTTGTTCTAAATGAACTGTTATGATTATTATTCATTTAAATCATATTTAATATATATATATATATATATATTAATTAACAATTTGATTATTACAATTATAAATGATGTACTATTATTTTTATTCTGATCAGTTATATAATTTTATCAATCACCATTAATGTTATTAAATATGTATTATTATTATTATGCATGAAAATGTCTGATGATAATAATATAATACTACTAATAATAAATATTATAATTTATAATATATATATATATATATAAAAAGAATCATTAGCATTATTCGTTTCAACAATTTTCTAAAACATTTTTAAATGTGCAATTCATTTTAATGTAATAGTAAAATAGTAAGACTCTTTGATAAAATAATTATCAAATATTATAGTTATTAGTTATACCTGAAGTCATATCAGTGAAGGAACCCTGGAAGCAGATCTCACATCCCTTCATTAGCAGCTAAAATACAAATACATAAATGTAAAAACATTAAAATGCTTTATAAATAATTCATTCATAATGATTATCCATTATCAGTTCATTTTCTGTAACCCCTTTATCCTAATTAGGGTCGGGGAGGGGTGCTGGAGCCTATCCCTGCAACGTGCGCAATGCACATGGTAACACCCCGGATGGGGCGCCAGTCCATTGCAGGTACCTACAGGACAATTCAGTGTCTCCAATCAACCTGGTAGCATGTCTTTGGACTGTGGAGTACCGGAAACCCACGTGGACACAGGGAGAACATGCAAACACCACACAGAAAGGACAGAGAACGCCCCACTTGGGGATCGAACCCAGGACCTTCTTGCTGTGAAGTGACAGTGCTACCCACTAAGCCACCGTGCCACCCGATAATTATAATCCCATCATTATGAGATATTGCTCCTGTTCAGTGTACATGCTGGACATGCGCTGGACTTACGTTGTTATCTGGTGTAGTTCGGGCTCTTCTGGGTCCTCTGTGGTCATGTCCATTAACAACATCACCACAAACCTCAAACAGAGACTAGAAAGAACACACATCTGTATTAGGTATCAGTAATCACATTCTGTCCCCATGGAAATAAAATCAGTGAGGAATTTACTCTACAAAGCCAAATTCCAAACAACATATGGACAAGAATTTCCTTTTTAAGACTCAGACTGATGCTGGATGTCCAAGGTTTACATTTAACCATTAAGGTCAACTGTGTTGTGTATTGTAGCTTCTATTTATTCTATCAATCCAGCAATGGAAGAAGATTTACTGATCTGATGAATCTTATCCCACCCTATAACGTACAGAAGTGGGAGGAGCTGCTGGTACAGTTTTTTTTTACCTCGTCTAGAACTTTGCCTTGGTTGAAGCACTCCGAGATCCCTGTAGGAACGAAATAACAGATGAACCAAACTTTTTTAGACTTCAGATATAATATAAACTGTAGAAAACCATGTCTACTTACACAGGAAGCTCACCACCCATTTCCTGCCAGCGATACCCTGGAAGTACTTCAGCGTTCTCTCACACACTAAATCAGCATCTACACACGGTCACAAGCCTTTTGAATAACGTCCATCATACTTGTCATGCATTCACAACATTTTCCTTGACCGGGGCTGCCTAATTTGGTACCTGTCGTCCCTTCTGCCTATATCTGTGAATTTAATTCAACGGGTGTTTAACTTCCTATCAGTCTAGCTGCGATACATTAGCTGTCCACAATTTCACATGAGACAGTGGAGAGGAGAGGAATCAAGTAACCTATGATGACAGAGGAATGCATGGTGTTGCCAGATTGTGTGGTTTTCCGAAGATCAGGTTAGGAGGGGAACCACTGTTGCAATCTGGCAACCGTGGCGAAACGGTCAATGATGAGCTGCATACAAATGATCCAAAAATCAAAAGCAGTTGCTTAATTTTTTGTTTCTAATCTTTACAAGCTCAGCACAAGTAGATTCAAGTGGTTTATCCCACTCCACAAATGTTTAAGTGTCCAAAGCACCAGATGACAGACCCCTTCATTAATGACATTGAACCTTAGTGAATAATAGTTTTCTGTTTTTTAATTAATGTACAGAAAACTAAAAACTGATGAAGATATTTTATCTCCTGATGGAGTCTTGAACGAGGAAAAGAGCGTCTGGGACGATCTATGAAAGAAACGCAATGAAGAATGCAGAGTGAACATCTGCTATAGCTGACAAACACTGAACATCTCACCGGAGCTCATTTGGCGACATCGCAGACTCGCTGCGTGTTTAATTACTTGCCATTAGACTCCCATTAAAATGTAATTAGGCAGTTTGCATCGCCTTTTAATGCACTCGGGTCAGGATGGAGTCGGCAGGATCAGTTAGAACAATGATCATGACGATGCACGCTTGGTAGAGCTGGTGCACGAGAGGGTGAGTTTGGGATGATGGAGGTTCACACAGACCCTGTGTTGATTGCAGACCAAAACAATAACTGGGTGCAAGCCTCCCTGAAACGGCAGCAGACCGGCCAAGATTCACCGATACCAGGTAACTCATGTCCATTGTCAAAGGTATCAAAACTGGACACTTATTTATTTGGGTTTTAAAACAGAATTTAACACATAAGTGTCATTTAATGGCAACATAGCAGTCACTTTCACCTGCAGTGGGTAGCACTGTCGTCTCACAGCTAGAAGGTCCTGGGTTCGATCCATGTGTGGGGCGATCTGGGTCCTTTCTGTGCGGAGTTTGAATGCTCTCCGTGTGTCCATGTGGGTTTCCTCCGGGTACTCCGGTTTCCTCCCACAGTCCAAAGACATGCTACCAGGTTGATCGGAGACACCGAATTGTCCTGTATGTACTTGCGATGGACTTGCGCCCCATCCAGGGTGTTACAATGTGCCTGTTAAAGAGCTGGGATAGGCTCCAGCACCCCTCCCTGGATCCATAAAGCAAACATGACCATCATGGTGGTTATGTTTAAGTCTGGGGAATTACTGGGCCAGGGTAGTCCTTGGAAATCCTGGTCATGGGCCAACCTATGTCAGGTATTTCTAGCCATGTGACGTTTCACGTTGTCCTGTTAGAAGATCCCATCTGCAACTAAAATTTCATAGTTTTATTGGAATTCAGCTTCACCTTCTCTGCTGGTCATTATCGTATCCGACATTGTAATCACGATTTGGAAACATGTGCTTTAGAAGCAGTCTAACAGGGCAGGCTATCGTTAAGAGTGGAAATAGCATACGCTCTACGGGTAAATGTTTTTAACCACACCCACTGCTTACCACAGTGAGACATAATTAAGTACAGAAAAAGGCATGGTTTTGTCTGGAGAACTCTCATGGCCGGACCTCAAGGCTGTTAAAATGCATTCGGGATGAAGTCAGGGCTTCATGTCCATTTTGGGGGCCTGGAGTCAGAAATGCTTCATGGCACGAACGCACACTGATGCATTTTAAGTTCTAGTTTCCAAAAAAAAGTTAGAATTATTTATAAAATGCAGTAATACCAAGATTTGTTATTTTCTTCAGCCTTTACCTGACAAAGAACCGATTCTGATTTAAATCTAATTAAACTGAATTTGATACATGGATCACAATGTAAAGCATTTATATATAAATGATCAGTGAAATCAACGATTTAAGAGAATGTACAAATAACAGATTCTTATTACATCTAACAAAATGTTCCAACTCCAATTTAAATTGGATTTACTTGTATCTAGCTGAGAAATAAATGAGACATTAATGATAGTCGTAACATCTTGTTCCACGAAGAATGGAACATCTGGAATAATTTAGTTTTGGGCAGTCAAAACCATAAAATCTGTCAGCCCTTGATGTCCAGGCTTTTGCTAGTCCGGTCTGCCTTTCACTTAACGTCATTTCTTTCAGGCTGTCAGGAGATCGCCGAGGAGTTCCGCGCGCAGGAGATCGACGGCCAGGCTCTGCTGCTTCTGAAAGAAGACCATCTCATGAGCACCATGAACATCAAACTGGGTCCTGCACTGAAACTCTTCGCCCGAATCAGCATGCTCAGAGACTCGTAGCCTTCACCCCAGGACCGACGCACCGAAACTCACGCACTGCTCCGTTTACCATGGCATCACTATGAATCCAGATGAATCCTTAAAATGTTATGAGGCTGGATATTTCACCGGGTTTACATTGTGAAGGAGAGACCAGGAAGCCTAGATCAGAGGAACAATCAGCACAATTTTGTATATGCTCCATTTGTATATGCAGAAATCATTCTAGTCCTTCACAGCAGGCATCTGGTAATGAAATTCTTCCCAGTTCAAGGACTTGTTGCCACAGTACAATGTCATGCTGACATTTCTTAATGTTAATTGGTCTCCGTGACCCCTAATTCCAGTATGTAGATATGGGTCAGTCTGCATCCATGTATTCTGGGCGTCTGTCAAGAACAAAGTACGGGGGTTCTTGAAAAGGTTTTCGCACTTAAAAAAAATTCTTTAGGATGCCCAGGTGGAGCAGCGGGACTTTCCTCTAGCACACCAGCGTCGATTCACATTAAGGATTTCAAAAACGAACGAGTCACTTTCACTAGTCATGCGTTTTTCTCAGCGTCTGGAATCTTCCTC
>JAYDZG010000008.1:17816996-17832755 GCA_034509265.1 Microcambeva bendego | reverse complement strand
CACCCCTCCCCACCTTTAATTAGGATGTTGGGTTAAAGACAATGAACCGAACCGAACCTTCATTTGCATTTGTCTATAAACTAACATTTTCTCCCCTGTTTATTTATACAGTTTAACCCATTTCACTCCTAATGTAACATATTCAATTTGTCTTCTGCTCCTGAGGATTCTCGGCTGCTTTCAAGCAGGATATATTTATAAAGACCTTTTCTCTTCACTCGTACGTTCAGCACTCTATCTCTATGTGCTTCTATTTGCTAATCAAGGACTTTACACAGCATTCACATTAACACACATTCCACACAAGTCCCTATTAACTTAGTACGGCCTTCCCGCCCCTAGCAGACACGGTAGTCACTGCTTTCCACTGTATCACAAGAAAATCCTCTTCCTCTTAAAGCTTCAAATCCTATACTATATGTTCTCTTACTATTATCATTTAATAAAATAATTTCATTTTTACTTGAACTAAACATCGGAACGAGACAAATCTAACCGTTCTGACAAAACCAACTTCTCCAATATCAAGGGAGACCAGCATGTGTGTCGCAGGCCTGATGCGACTTAATAGAAGGAAGTCTGTGGCTCATTTGTGGTCTGGAGACCCAGATGTATCCGTGTTGCACTCCCACCAAAAATGCACCGTTTTGTGGGACCTGCATGTTAAACAAAGGCTGAAAGAATTTTTATTTAACGACTGAGAAAAGAAACAATTCTTGCTGGTACGTTTACAAAGGACTAAAAAGAACAACAGGGAGGGGATGCGGGGAAGATCAAAGCACCAGAGATTGTTGCTGCGGTAACCACAGCATTAAAAAGGAGCTGTAAAATGCGCTGCTTCGTTAGAGGTGGCTCTGGTAATTACTTCTGCACTTCTCTAAACCCACCTGTTTTTATGATGATATGAGTTGAGCTGGGAGTCACATGTCGGCTCGTGCTGCCCTGCATCTTTTTGGCGAATTTCTTCACCATCACCTACACACAAAAAGTCAAAAGCCAACATGATTGATTCTGCGGTCTAGCAGACTGGAACCCTCCCCATCAGACGTGTGTAAAATCCTTAGCCACTTCTTAAAACCAAGCACCTTCGAGACACACACTGGTCTTACCAGTTCCCTGGCGTTCAGCCCAGAGGCCACCAGCTCCATTGTGCCGGTGCTATGTGATCCGGGTTGATTCACCACTGTCGTTTCCTCCGTCGTCTTTACTCCGTCCAGGGCGACTTCATGATCCTTAACCTTCAGGTTCTGAGGCGGCGCTTCGCTCTGACAGGATTTCAGGCTTTCTGTTCTGCACTGCTGTTCTGGTACTTAAGAAAAAATACTTAAATTAAAGATTTTACTCCACAAGAACATTTATTCAACCGGTTTAATCAGATCCAGCTTCCAGTTGAGATTCACATTAAGAGAACACGTTAGATGTCTCAATCAGACCTCCCCCCCCAGGCAAAGCTACTGTGTCAAATGCAGATTGGCACTGCATCACACCGAGCACAATAAATGATTTTGGATGACCATATTTCTGATTGAACTCTGACCCAGTTTGCCGCTGACCTTTTCAAAGCTTCTCTAATGAGACCCAGTGTTACGAGGCGATAAAAGCGATTGAAGATCAAGGACGTGAAAACAAAAATAAGAGTTTAATGTTCCAAATCTGATTAGACAGGAAACAATAAGTGAGTAAATTATAGCAGTTTGATTCCAGTTAGTACCTGCTTGCTTGACGTTTTCTTCAGGCTCAGATTTGTCCCTGGACTCGCCGCTTTCTTTCTTCTGCAGGGCCTCGGATACTAAAGCCATCATTTTCTCCAGCCTCCACAGCTCCTGCTGCATCTCCTGCTTTTGCTAAGAGAGGAACGGAGAGTCTAGACCTTAACCTCATGCTGTGAGTCTGAGTAGCGGATAGATGGAGCTAAATCTGGTGCGGTAAATCTTAAAGGGTTCACATACTTTACATACAATCCCAGCCTTTAAAAACATTATATGGGCAAAAGTATACAGACACATGCTTCCAACAGTTCAGGGAAGGCCCTAACCTGTGCACAAAATAAGGTCCATAAACACAAGCTTTGATGTGTGTGTAGGAACTTATGTGTATACACAGAGCCCTAACTTCAACCTTAGTAAAGACTTTTGGGATTATCTGGAATGTTTAAACCAAGCTCTCTAATCAAACTACGTCTTGCAATAGTTAACCCTCAGATTGGCAGATCTACTGCCATCTACTGGACAAAATAGGAACGATTTGACCCTTTTTTACATTTTACATTTACATTTTCAGTATTTAGCAGACGCCTTCATCCAAAGTGACTTACAATACAGTTACAGTATACTAGCAACCTTCAGATTACTAGTCCTGTCCTATACCCTAACCACTAGGTACTCGAGCAGTCACATGCAACCCACCACACACAAAACAGGATCTGGTAGCTCAGTAGTAAAAGTACTGGACGAATAAGAGGAAAGTCGTTGGTTCTAGCGCTACCACTGCCCGGTTGGTATTGTTGGGCCCTTGAGCAGCGTCTCAATTGCTCAGATATTATACTGTCACACAACTGTAAGCCGCTTCGCATACAAGTGTCCGCCAATGCTGAGAATGTAAATGCTGTTCTACCTTTTTCTCCCAGTGTAGCACAGTTAAATCTGTCAGATTGTGTTTGAGCAGGGTATATATATTGCTACACACGCCCTTGTGTAGCACATCTTTTAACCACTCTGCTAACCCGGGTCTCCACAGAGCATTTCAAGACCCCACCCACTTTGTCTGGTCGTTTATTCCAGCCAGCAGACACTGGAAAATTATTGTCTGGATCGAACTGATGTGTTTACAATCTCAGCGCTGGTGAGTAAGGTTTTGACTGTGAGGCTGTAAAGGTTGTAAATCTGTGTTTACCTGTGTGTTAATGATCTCACTTGAGTATTGAGAAGAATCTATGGAAAGTCCAGCATGGACACAAACTCCATCCACTGCTTCTTTACCTACAGATAAAATAGACCAAACACAGAAAATAATGTTTATAGTATCCTGTTTATTTGTTTCACTATTGGTACAGGAATTAAAAAATGTTTTCACTTTTATTTAATAGAAAGATGAATTGAACAAGTCCTTAGTACAACAGACTTCTAATGGTTCTGCCTAACAGCCTTCTTGAATAAAGTGGCTCATTTACTAAGTAGAACATAATTATGTCTGAGTAATTAATGATAAATATTCTCTAGTCTGATGAGATAAAAATTAAATTATTTGGGCAGAACAGACAGCATGTGGGCTGTTCAAAAAGGCCACATCACATTGACTGGTTAATACCATTCAGACATATGAAAAAAGTATTTACCGCCATCTACTGGACAAAATGGGAAAAAGCAGTCAGATGTATTCCAGGAACCACAAGGTGGTGGAACGTACTGTGTAGGTAACACAAGTAACACCCCTTGGATTTGTAATGTAAAATGTAATTATTAATTATTAAAAATAGTAATAACCCACAGCATACACCCAAAACAAGAACAGAGTCCAAATCCAGGAGAGCAAAGCTTGCCGTTATCCTTTCTGCCATCTGAGCTTCGACAAAATACAGAACATCAGTGTCAGATTAAGATAGTTGTTTTACTTTTTAATTAAAAATGTATATAATTTCAATCAAATTAAATACATTTAATAGAAAGACAGATATACAGACGGATAAATGTTAAATTTTAAGAACTTGGCCAGTACTATTTGTTTTTGCGTGTAAAAATAATACGATACTCACATTCCTCTGGGGTGCCAAAAAGGTCCACAGATCCCTGACTAGATGTAATCCATTCATCCCTGCAACCAGAGTTAGGTAACTCCTCATCATGCTTAGTAATGTACTCTTCAAGGACATTTTCATGGGACTCCAGGTTCTTAGGTTCCACACATTGGCCCAACTGGTGATCTAACAGCACTGAACCTGGATTCAGTTTCTGACAATCAACTTCTTCATTCGACTTGCTTTGTGGCACTTTTTCAGTTTGCGAGGACATGCGAATCGATTTCGATTTGAAAATCTGTGCCAGTGATGGCAAGCCGTCGTTCTCCACGCTGGATTCAGAATCTGAAGACTCCAGCCTCTGTGCTCTCCTCTTGCTCGGCACACAGGGCTGTGAAAGAATATCGTCTCCACCAGCATCTTCATCCATATCAGTTTGGACGGCTTCGGGTTTGACTATCTGACATACGTCATTTGGTACGAGGCCATCTGGGGTGACTGAGGATTCTAAATTATTAGTGTGAATATCAGACTTTCCCATTGCGTCTAGACTGTTGATGGAAATTTTAGTTAAGGATGAGTTTCTTTGGTCTTCGTTTGAGACTTTTGGTGTCCTACATGGAGCTTTTAAAGATTCAGGAGACTTGCTGTGACAGCTTTGTGGATCCTCTTGTGTTATACCGATAGAGAAAAGGTGGCAGGAATATTCAGGATCAAAATTTGCATGCAGCTGGGATCCTTGAGTAGACTTCACAACCTTGTTGGGACTCAGTGCAAGACTTTCACTGGTGCCTGAAGCTGGATTATCTTGTAGACTTTTCTTAGACAGAGGAAGCGATCCTGACTGAATCAGGCCGACACTTGAGATGTTAGTTTCCAAACAGGATTCATGTGCCTTTGATGAGTTCTCATACGGTGGCCGATTACAAGGGTTTAGAGGTAGAAATTCAGAACTTTGGTCATTTTCTGCGAGTTCCAAATGACCATCTTCATGCTTTGTCTGATCTTTGCTCTCATGCTCATCTTTCAAATTCTTGGGGGATTTCTCAAGCTTTCTAGAGATAAATGTCCTTGGGCTGCCTAGGCAGAAGGACCTCCTAGTGGTGGATTTGAAGGTTTTCATGAGTTGCTCCGTGTCGAGTTCGCTATCGTTGGCTTCAACTTCGTCCACACCAGCAGATACCAATGCACCAACAGAAATTCGTGATTCTGGAGCAACGGCGACTGTGAATGGAGATTCCTGACGTTTCTCTCGTAAGGATGAGTCTGGGATTGCACCCTCCAAGGTACTTGGTGAGTTAACAACCACATTTGAGCAAGGTGTACGAGGTCTATCTTGATCACCAGTGTCTGGGACAACAGAAAAAAGAGAGTTTTCCTCATTTCCGTCTATGACACACGGAACAACTGGGGCGTCCTCGGTTGCCTGTAGGGCCTCAATATTTTCTATGTCATCGGTGAAGACGCAGCCGTTGGTTCTGAAGAACCGTTCTGCTTTGTCAGTTTGTCCAGCATGACTTGCGTCTCCATTATCAATCTTATCCATGTTAGGCTGTTTCGGCCCACTTGATGGAGCGTCCTCAGATCCATCAGCAGCTTTCAGCAATGCAGGTTTGCACCGTCTTCTTTTAGAGTTTAGACGGCCTTGGACTTCTGCTGTGAACTCTTGAAGCCTCAAACTTCTTCTGGTCATTCTTCCATCTGTGGACTTTGGGTCTGGGCTACTAGGGTAACTCTCAATAGTGACCTCAGTCTCGACCAGTTTGGGATTGTTCATGATCGTATCGGTCCCGGCGCTGACAAGTGCAAGCGACTTGGCGTACTTGGCGTTCTTGCATTCCTTCGACAGATATTTTGCTCCGTCACAGTTGCTCCTAGTGAGGCGCCTCTTACGATTGGTTTCTGTTGCGGTCAAGTCTTGGTCCATGTCTTTCCAAGTGTCCGGCATCTTCATTTTTGATCTGCGCCCTGGTCTCTTCAAAGGAATCTCGAATGCTGGGCTTTCTTCCATAGTTCCAACGTTATGGTTTGATTTTTCTTCGGTTAAAGATTTGCTTTGTTCTTCGACGTGAACAAATTCCTCGAGCTTGTCAGCATCCCCTCTGTCTTGAACTCTCGTTTCTTTATCACACACTTTCTTAAAGCAATCAGAAGGAGGTAATCTACGCCCAGAGTTTCTCTTAGACCGGTGTCTCTTGGTCTGTTTATCATTCTTTGTTGAAGCAGCAGGATGATGAGTTGGCACAATCTCTCTTTCAGGAGAAAACACTTTTCTATTGGACATGCTAGCTCTCCGATCCCGTTTATACACCGCCCCAAAGACTTGCTCCTCCAAAGGTCGACCCTGCACGTCTCTTATAGGATTTATTCCAACTTTATCATCTCTTGGTATTGATTTGGTTGATGCTGTCGAGCCTGCGCTTTCCTCTGCTTCACTGTCAGTAGATGATAAACCATCTCCTACATGGCCTCCGGTCTGAGTGTCTGAAGAAGGTGAGATCTTCATTAACCACTCTGACACTTTCTCTACACTTTTTTTCTGCCTCTTATCAACTATCCTGTCTGGGTCCAAACCAAGCCTCTTAGATTTTCTGCTTGGACGTTTTCCAGATTTCTGTGCCACGTCATCCGGACTGCCTTGATGTTGTGTTGGCAAACTGTTGAGATCTGTTTGTCGAACATCTTCAACGTCGCCCAGTTTATTTTCCAGTCTTTGTGGTAAATCACAGGTAGAAGCCTCAAAGCAATCCTGTTGTGACAGTTGTGCAGGATGAGAATCATCAAGATCCATGAGTTTTACGAAAGCATCCTTAGCTGCAAAAGAGGTCAAAAATTGATCATCAATAAAAAAAAAAACCAAACGAATCCTGACCAGAATGACGAATAATACAAAATAATATAAAGAAGATAACCAGTAACTTTCAATGATGGCAAGGGTAGGAATGTTTATAATAGAATACCTTAATTTGTAACAAAATTATTTCTTCAGTGTATCTTATCTTATCTGGATTCTGAGGTCAGAGTGCTTGGTCAGTCCTTGTACGACACTTTTGTATCTCCAGGAAACCTAAATGCACATCTTTGTATTGTAGGAGGAAACCAGAGCTTCCGGGGGAGACCCACACAGACACGGAGAGAACTCAACACTCAACACAGAAAGGATCCATCCAATCTGGGGATCAAACCAAGGGTCAAATCCAATGCTACCCACCCAGCCAGCAAGCCTTCCTACCAGTACCTGACCTTAAAGATACACTTCTTCCTTCTTACAATCTTGTAAAAAGCCCTTGGCACTCATTCACTCACCTGCTGTTGTAGAGGACAGGGATGCTGATTTGTCCATCACATTGTGCTCCGAGACCGTACTCTCCTCGCTGCCCTGCTGATCTCTCGAATCCGTCCCAACACTAACCAGAATTATAAGAACATTTGAAATGAGTTCCAGTTCGTATTTTGGTTTGTTTCGATGTTGTAATATTTGTGGCACCCACCTGGCTCCCCGTCTCCTCTGTGGCATTCCTGTAAAATCTAGATCAGTACACAAATAATCCAGGATTAATCATCAAAACGGAGGATAAGATGCACAAGGAAAGCCTCCATGCAAAAACGTTTATTTATTTACAGTTTGTCCCGGTGTCAAATTCATAAGACTGGACTAAAGTGTGTAGTCCTTCTACCAGTTTCTGGAAGCCTGGACTTTCCTGCAGACTCCTATGAAACAGAGATAGTGTTACTAAAATGACTATTAGGTTTAGATTATACAAAATCTAATTGTTTTTACCTTTTGGTGACTTTTGTTTTGCATACTGGACAGCTCGTTTCCTTTCTTTTGTTCCTTTCCAGCAGCTTCATCATACAGAATCTGCATATTGCAAAACACACATACTTAAAATGATGTGATCCAACTAGGAATCACAGTCAGTAGGTTGAAGTAGGCAAGCAACATGAAAATGTTATTGTTTCAACAGAGCTACTTACTTGCAGAACTGATGGTCGCACTGGGTCGACACTGGTTTGCTCATCAAGTCCAAACTAAACAACATTTTAAAGACAAACAGACTGACACATTATTAGGAACAGGTGAAACTGTATAACATCATAAATAGTCGCCTGATATAAAACAGAAGCATTATTAGTGTTCTGTTGGTACAGATAACTGCAGCTACAAAAGTGGTCTATCAAATATTCACCATATTGGACACTGCAGGTTCTCCCAAATCACAGCGATCCCTTTCTTCACATCTTCAGACTTTGGAACACTCATTTCTAGCCAGAGAACAGACACAAATAAGACACATTCATACAACTCTGTAACAAAAGTGTCATTCAATGCAACAATGCTTATAAAACTTATGTCCCATTAGCCGCATAACAGGGCAGCATCCCAAACCAATCCTTACTCTCCATATAAACAGACTACATTGTGCTTTTTGAATGATGCATTTACACCATATCAAGTGAACTTTGTACTTGCTCTCTCTCAACGAAAGAAGCTTTATTGGCATGACACATAAGAACATTCGTATTGCCAAAGCTCAATTACAAATTATTGATTACAAAAGAAAAAGAACAGATTTAGATAAAACACTTACAGATACAGAACTATAAAATAGAATAAAGCAAGATAAAATATTGTACAATTACAATAAAAATAAACAGATTTGTAAAAAAACACTTATAAAATAGAATATAATAAGAGTAAAATAGTGCAAAAATTATTAATAAAAATGGGGATATTAACAGTAAATATTTATCTCTCTCTCTCTCCCTCTCCCTCTCTCTCTCTCTCTCTCACACACACACACACATACACACCTCTATATATTCAACACAATGCTCTTTACAAAAGACAAAAAAATATCCCTACACAACCGAGGTACTTTATTTCAAGTATCAGATTATTATTATTATCAGATTATTTAGGGTTCTTTGGGAAATAGCACCGCATTGTATTAAAAAAGCCTTGACTGCACCCTTTACATAAGAGCACGTTCCTTTTATAAAGTCTGGGGAAAGCACTTTGCATTAACACACAATGCATAAATAACAACAAATACTGCAAATCTACTTCATTTTGTGTAACATTCGGTCATTTTCTTGAATCAAGACATCCCCATCCACCCCTTAATCTGCACGTAGGTACCCTAGTTATGCTTTGCGAACGCTAAATTTTATACTCTACGTAGTGCACAACGTAGTCACCCTGATAATAATTGAGATTTGGCCAATGATCAACACAGTACTCTGGTAACAAAGATAATTTGAGTAAAAATAAACTCACTCAAACTGCTTTAACGTCCAGTCAGAATTCCGCTGAGTCGTCAGAAATCATAAACTAGTTATAATAAGTATATTTTAAATATTTTAAACAAAGTTTGATTCTACTTTTTATTAGATTAGCCACCGAGCTATGCTGGTACTGTTTGTGTTTTCCCGCGACGGCGCTATCACGTGATTGACCACAGCGACACGCTCATATTAATTTCTCAATCTATAAAATAACTCACAGAAAAAGAGAACATATTTATGATTATGTTCACCTTTGTGTTTTCTACATGTTTTATTTAGATTATAAAATTGATGTTATAATGGATGTCCAGCGTATCAATGTTGCGTCACTTCCTCCAAAATATAAGAAAACAGGAATTTCCTAGGTAAGGTGTAAACTCAGCTGTTTGCTAACTTATCGGGTTAAAATAAATAATTAACAGCACGGCGATCAAAAATAATTCTGCTTTTGATTTAATTTCTACGTTGTTTTTGTTTGCGAATCCGACTTGTGCACATTAATGTTAAATGTGCTGATTTAATTATGTTAAGGCCGAAGAACCGACAAGTGTTAGCTCGCTCTGTAGATCGTGTTGTAAAAAAAATCCGTATTTCATACTTAGTGCACTAAGTAGGGTCTAAAATGCGGGTTGTTTTACACTATATAGGGCACCAGAGAAGGGGTGAAGGGAAAACATGTAACACAGCGTTGGTAATAAACACTAACGGGCTGCGACACAAATATAACGTAGATACTGAAGCCTTTGTGCTCAAAACACTCAGTTAGTACCAGAAAAGATGTCAATACACACATAGGTGACACTGTTAACAGTTAAGCGAGCTTTATGCTGGCATGCTATTACAGCGACGTATGTATTTGTACATATACATTTATGTCAGCTACAGACCCAACGTCATCTAGATGAAACATGGAATGATGGTCTCTGGCAACCCAAAGTTCACTATATTATTGTAGGAAATGTGTTCTAATGTATCAGATGTTATCTAAGAACCTCCAAACGGATTGGTTATAAACTATTAGACTTCTAGAACGTTGCATTGATCCATGATCAGCAAATATATGGAAAAGTTGTAGAGCTACATTTCTGCACCAATCCATGTGAACTAGAAGTAAGTCTGATCTGAATGTATGATATCATTTGTCCTTTGTTTGTTTGTTTGTTTCAGCAGAATGGAAGGCTCGAAGTCTTCCAGCACCACCATGCAGGTGAGCTTTGTGTGTCAGCGTTGCAACCAGCCACTGAAGCTGGACACCAGCTTTAACGTCCTGGACCGACTCACAATTCAGGAACTTATTGGTAAGTCAAAGAAATGGGAGCTTAAATAAGGTCATTTAAAAAGCAAATGTTTGTGTTTGTGTATTTGAAGTCTGATTTACACTGTTCAGTCTGGAATTGATGCACATTTTAAAAAACTGCAACGCTTTTTTGACTTTTGACATGGAAGTAGGGGCACTCCTGATATTAGTAGATCATCAAGCAAAGGCATTTCAAGATAATTCTTTAAATTAATGTTTGTTTAGCTCCTCTAGTCACTGTAACGCCCATCAAACAGATAGAAAGCGGCACCACCGACAGTCCACCTGAGGTGATAATACAAAGGAATTATGAATATTTTTTACCAGAACATTTAACAATGAATCAAAGCGTCTTATTTTGGTTTGTGATGTCCTTTTATAGGAGACGTTTGCTGAGAGCAAACAGGATGGAGTTTCAAGAAAGTACATCCCTCCTGCAAGGTATTACACATCTGATGTTCCCTAAAGGAAAAAAAAGTATCTAATGGATAAAAAAAACAGTAAAAAATGATGCGTCTTGTTGTAATTGCAGGATGATGTCCACAGAAAGCGCTAACAGTTTTACTTTAATCGGTGAGGCTTCGGATGGAGGAACCATGGAGAACCTGAGCCGCAGACTCAAGGTACCAAGGCTTATGGTTCATGTTGCTTTCAGAAGGTATTCAGACACTTTTAATAATAGTCAGGTGCATCATGTGGTCTGATTTTTTAGAGGTAGGACTAGAGCTTAACCTAGTTGTGATTTGACTTAAAAGGCTCACAGTTTATACTGCCCTCATTGTCATTGTGGGTCAGTCTATGAAACAAGATCTAAATCTTTTAGTGTGTCCAAACCAACAATAGCCCCAGTCATGTTCAAATGGAAGAAGCTTGGTACAACCTTAAACCTTCCAGAATCATGAGAATCCGGGCCATGGTCATTGAGATAAGAGGACTCCACGCCCACTCCTGTTTAGGGATGGGTTACCTGTACAGAGTCACCACCACTTTTGCAGAAGATAGAAGCCCTCTAGATATACAAGCCCTTCAAGTTTAAACACGGCAACAGGCCGAATCATACAACCGAAACAACACTGGAGTGGCTTCAGGGTGTCTGAATGACCTTGAATGGCTCATTCAAATAAAAAGACATGAAGATGGCGGTTCACAGATGCTGTTCTTTCTTGTCCAATGTATCAGAACTGACATGAAGAATGAGCCTGTAGCAGCAACTTTGAGAACCATTGGTAGAAACAAGATTTATGATATTCAACAAATAATATTCTATCTCTCTGTGTTCAGATGACGTTCCATCAGTCCTTCATCTTGTGATACTGATCCATCCTTTGGCTCTCACCTCTGTAGGTAACAAGTGATCTGTTCGACATCATGTCTGGTCAGAGTGACGTGGATCACCCGCTGTGTGAGGAGTGTACAGATACGCTGCTGGACCACCTGGACACACAGCTCAACATCACCGAAAACGAGTGCCAGAACTACAAGTGAGTCTGTGGGACATTTTTAGCATGGTGTCTATACACTGTCAAGCTCACCTAGTTAGGTGGGCATCTTTGTGGCAATTTTGGGCACCTGCTTTATCTTCTCTGTTGCCGCTGAGCTTCGGAAATTAGCGCATCGGGCAAATTTGTGTTTGCAGATGGAGCAGGGCTTTGATTTGCAGCTATAACGGGCCAATTTTTTTTTACACCTTTATAGAAATAAAATATCGATAATCATTTATTTACATTTTAATGCTGCCTATGTTCTAGGTTTGCGCATTTGGTCTTGTCACGTGTTTCATTTGCGATATAATTTTGTTCGTAATGTAAAATTAGTTTGTACATTAATAAATAAATAATTCATAACCATTCAATATATTCATATGGTTACCATTCGGAACACAGGGTTCCACTTTACTGAACTACTGGTCTTGGTACACTTTTAGGAGTTTAACAAAACATTAGTAGGGTGGCATTGTCTGACTAGTTTGGTGTGGCTCCAAACTCCAGAGTCTTTTTGGTTTAAGCAGATTTCACATGTCTCTCTGAAATGAAAGGGCACAGATTTCCACAGATACTCCAAAATGGCATGGAAAGCTTCAGTTGAGTCTGTTAGAGCCACAATAAAAGAGACTGGTGACATATCAAATGAAAATTGTTCCATTCTCCAAGAGTTACGATAATTTTGGGTAATTTTGGATAATCATGGATCGTATTTGTTTTATTGTCAGGAAGTGTTTGGAGCTGCTTTCCCAGCTGCAGGAGGAGGGCGAGGACACCCTGCTGAAGGATCTGCAGCAGCTCCGGCAGGAGGAGGAGAAGCTCATCCAGGAGTTGGAGGCCATCGAGCAGCAGCGGGAGACCGTCGCCATGGAGATCACAGAGGCACGAGGTCAGGCCAGCCAGCTTGACACGGAGGAGCTGCAGTAAGTCATTAGGAGGGTCGTAATACAAGGTTTGAGAGGGATGATCCCGAGCCTTTGAGCTCATGACAGAAGCTTGCTTGACTGTGGACAGTGAAACTAATGTTCCAAAAGACCTAGTTTAGGAGGACGATTTCCTACATCCCTCCAAAATATGCAGGCTTTGCAGATTTTGGAATGTGTCTGTGGTAGGGATGTGACTATGCACCACGGATTGATTCAGGAATCGATTCATTTCGAATGATTCAAATCAGTGTTTATGTTAAATGTTTTGATATTCACTTTAAACAATAGAGGGCGCTGTCGCTATTCACCAAGTTGCCAAATTATGCTTAATACAAATATCTGTAATCACAAATATAGTATTAAAATTTTTTTTTTGTTTAAAGAACTTGAAGAAAATTGAACCTAGTGAGTCGTATCATATCGTGGGAAGAGTGTATTGTTACATCCTTAGGATGGTGACATCTGTACCCATGCCGTCAAAAAGTATTTGTGAGGTTGTGAGGAAATTGAGATTGCGTTATAATATAAAAGGTCTGACTTACAGTTGATATTCTGTTTAATCCCAAAGTGGTTTTGTTGAGTTGAGGTTCGGTCTAACTCAAGTCAGGCTCAAACACTGAAGGGCCTTCCTTAGCCATACCTTATTTTGTATCTCTTATTAGGAATGTAACAATTCAGAATGAATCGACACGTATCGGTTCATTTGGGGAGTCGATTCATATCTATGATTCTTTTAAGATGAATCAATATTCACTTTAAACATGTATTTAAAAACAAAACAAAAAGGAATCCATTGTTTTTGACAGTTTTGCAACTACCTCCAGAAATAAAAGGACATTGATTGTTTAAACTAATAAATAAAAAAAATCAAATACTTTATTTTCCTTATTTTATTCTAATAAGAACTAATAAAATATAACTAAGTTAATAACAAATACTTTGTTTTCAATTTGATGTTGAAAAAAATGTATTGTGTACACAGCATCGTGAATCGTATTGCATCATGGGTAAAGTGTATCGTGACATCCCAATCTCTTATACCTCAACCCTCTCACACTTATGCTTTTTGATTTCAATGGTACTGATGCCCACAGACACACTCCATCATCTCATAGAAAGGCTTGTCAGAAAAGTGGATGCAGTTAAAACTACAAAGGAGGTCAACCTGCATATGAAAATGAAAACGTTTGTCCACCAAAATCTGCTGGAACGTGGGTAACCCTGTGACTGTAGTATTTAAAAGTGTACCTGAACTGATTGTGTTCCTCTCCTTCAGGTATCAGAAGGAATACTGCGAATTTAAACGGCAGCAGCTGGAACTGGACGATGAGCTGAAGAGTGTCGATAATCAGATGCGTTACTGCCAAGCACAGCTGGATCGTTTAAAGAAAACCAACGTTTTTAATGCAACCTTCCACATCTGGTACACTTCCTTTGTTTTTCTTATAGCTCAGGTAATGACTGGGGGTTTTACAGTACAGAGGAACTTCATTTACTATAAGGGGAGCACAGCTCTGTAAAATGCAATTCTCCAAGGCTTTTCTCCAGGAGGTGAGAAAGGATACGAGAACAGAGCTCTAAGGTCAACAATAAATGTATAGTGTATGTAAGGGGCTCCTATGGTGGTCCAACTTGTGTCCCTCCAGTCTCAGCCTGGCGACACCCACTTTGCAAAGTCATATGATTGGCCAGTTCTTGGTTCCATAGGTTCCTCACTCTCTCTTTGTTTATAGGCACAACGGGCAGTTTGGCACCATCAATAACTTCCGCCTCGGACGATTACCCAGCGTCCCCGTGGAGTGGAACGAGATCAACGCTGCCTGGGGTCAAACGGTGCTCCTCCTGCACGCCCTCGCCAACAAGATGGGCCTTCATTTTCAGAGGTATTGGACTGGAATTTAGAATTTGGAGGAAACACTTTTTTCATTGTATATACATCAAATTATGGAAGCACCCCTCATCTATTGGAAACCAATATTGTGTCAACTAGAGTGATATAATTTACACCCACACCTGTAAAAGTATGTATAAATACCTGTAATTTGTATTTTTGTTTAATTTGTTTACAGATATCGACTCGTCCCATATGGAAACCACTCATACCTGGAGTCTCTCACAGACAAATCCAAGGTGGGTACAGTCTTCACCAATTAAGATGGACACAGTTTTTATTAGACTGAAGGCGGTTGTAATCTCAGCGCTTCAATACAATAATTTCTTCTCACAATAAATGATATCATTCAAAAGAACCCACTGCACATCAGTGTTAAGGACAGAGTCAGACTATGCTGCCATGATTTTATTTTGAAGCTCATCTGGCCCTCAGTGGACACATTTGCAGTAACAACAAGAAACCCAACCGTGTCTTCTTACAGACACACCAGTTGTTTGAGTGACTTGAGATCTCAGCAGTGGTGTGCTAGTGCATCAGAGCGCAGCACCACCTGAGAACCAGTGTACCCTAATTAGGATAAGGGCTTAAAGACAATGAACTGAACTGATATATTAGCGGTTTCATGTTTTTCTAAATTATGCACAAGTCTGTCTCACTATAGGATTATATGCTGACATTTTTAGGTCCACTTTTTAAAGCGTGCCTTATTAAAATGCAGATTTTCAGACACAACAGTGTCGGATGGGAGTTGCAATTGTTTTACAGGACACAAAAATCGACATGCTTTGTAGTAGATGTAATTTATGGACAATATTACGATTAAATTTGTCGCATAGTTTCAACCTAATCAAGTACTGGGATACAATAATAGTCATTTAATTTTTTCAGGAGTTGCCACTGTACTGTTCGGGGGGTCTGCGCTTCTTTTGGGACAACAAGTTTGATCACGCGATGGTGGCGTTTTTAGACTGTGTACAGCAGTTCAAAGAGGACGTTGAAAAAGGGGATACGGGATTCCTCCTGCCGTACAGGTGAGCCGCCTAGAATGAAATGGATCACACAAGCTAAACTTTTTACACAAAGAATATGATGAATAAGTGAACACATGAAAAAAAAAATAAAATAAATATATATATATA
>JAYDZG010000008.1:17800642-17810730 GCA_034509265.1 Microcambeva bendego | reverse complement strand
GTTATGAACACACACACATGTACCAGATTTGAAACCTGACCTTATTTTCTTTTCTGAAGCCTGCCCCAAAAAGTGAGTGTCATGTACTGTGAGTTAGTGAAAAAAACACATTTAACCTCATTTTCATTATGACCAAATATATCTGGACACCTGAGTGTCACACAAAAACTTTCAAGCTAGTTATGTTATTCCCTACAATGTGTCTTTAATATCGTTTATTCATGCACCAGGCCTCCACTTTTCAACTCATTTTTTTCTCAATGTTTCAGAACATGACTGCAGGGATTCGCTTTCATTAAGACACATTTTGCTCATCATTCACCACGAGTCTTGGTGCAAATCGCTACTTTGTTCAGCGCAGTTAAACCATCAAAATGCGAATTTGTGTGTGATGAGCATCAGATCCAGCGTTAGAGCGTCCACGTGTATCTGCGTTTATCTGGATTTTCTCACTGTTTTACTTTTAAACTTGTGTTACAGCTCGAGGTTCTGAGAAAAACTAAGAATCAGAATCAGCTTCTCTGGAGTCTAAAAAACTTATCATTACAAAATGTTAATATGGATGAAAAAAGGAGAATATAACACTAAACTTCTCTTAATTATTACTGATCATAAGTTCTCTCTTCTAATGAAATTCATTTCTCCTTGTCTAGTACAGTTATGCATTGTTCATAAGATATGAGTCCCATTTACTTCCTCATATCAAACAGTTTGTCTCATTGGAGGAGCTTTGAAGGGCAAACCATACCCTAGTGCTTAAGGTACTGGATCAGTAATCAGAAGGTCTCGGACTCAAGTCCCACCCATTTCAGGGTGCAGTTGTTGGGCTCTTGAGCATGGCTCTCAACCCACAAAATTACTCAAGACTAACGGGATCAGCTGAAAGAACAAGGGGAGAGAGGTTCAGTATTTTTTGTACAGATCTTTAAAAAGAAACAGAATCCAGCAGCAAGTCAGTAGAATAAACGAGAGCCGAGTGGTTCCACTACACGTTCTACAGTATAGCTAAAAATATACCTCGTCTCCTCCCACAGATCCACTGCTGTTGTGATTCAGTGTGGAAACGGGCCCAGATCGTTTGAGATGTGAGATCTGATTTCCCCAATCGTGAGCCTGCATAATAAAACATACCACACGGCCAAAAGTATGTGGACACCTTATCATGAGCTTGGTTTGGTGGTTTCCTTATCAATAGTGCATCATTAATCTTTTTGTATGAGCGTTCTTTAGTACACTTGGTCGAAAGTATGTGGACACCTGACCTGACCTTTAAAAATATGAGTATTAATATGCACTACACTTTGCAAAAGGATTTCAAAGAATTTGTGCCCTTTGAGTGGACAGAACATTTATGATGTTGAACAAGAAAACCTGTCTTGTAGTAATTGTTCTAATTCATCCCAAGGACTGAAGTTATAGCAAATCACTGATTGATTTCAGTTGTTAGCTGGCATTAATGTGGAACCTCATTGATGGTCAGTCCAATTCACCTGTGAGGTATCTCTACTGTACGATGAACAGTTAAAACCATAATATGGGTTAAGTCAATTTAGCCCTATTTAAATGTGCTTAATACAGTATGTAAAGCTTGGTTGTTTGTGGATGTTAAAATACTCATTCACTAAGATGACAGGTTGACTTTGACTAAGAGAGTCTCGCTTTGTTCTCGTCTTTTTCTCTGTTTTATACTTGGATTTTTGCATGTTCTACAGATCACTGTTACATGTACATTTATTTATTTACATTTATTCTATTTATATAATATTTATTCTATTTAAATAGGCATTATAAGCGAAGCAGACTCGACGGTGGACGTTGACACCTGTACTTGACCAGTTGCATTTTAATGCAGGTGCTTTGCTGACAATTTGGTTTTTCCTTACTTTGACCAAGAGACCACTGATGGCCCGACACACAGGCAATGTTCAAATTCACCTTTGAGGTAGTACTCCTGTACAATTAACTGCTAAAGACAAGTCTGGAGAAAGAAACATTCTTTCCCAAACAGATTTAATGGACTCGAGAATGACCTTAATAATCAATAGTGATGTTCATGCAACAGTGTGGCAGCTCAGTGGTTTAGAAACTGGACTAGTAATTAAACGATTGCTGGTCCAATTCTCCCTTCCACAAAGTCTCCACTGTTGGGTCCCTGAGCAAGGCCCCAAACTCTTAGCTGCTCATATTGTATTCAGCTCAATAAAATCATTGCCATAAAAGTTTTTTCTTACCATCTCTACTTGTCTTGGGTCGAGCTGAGTAGAAGACGCAGAAGGAACCGAAAACTGGATCTTCCTCCCATCCTTCACCTCACCCTCCATGCTGACCCAGTTAAAGATCTGGTACTATGACGTCCTGAGATCAGAGTGCTCCTCTGGTTCTTCTTTCAGATCTGCTGCTCCAGTTACTGTGCCGGTCAGGTTGTGATCAGAACTCCTCCCTCTTTTTTAGGTCCCTCAATATGACAGGCACCTGGTTTATGGTTCCTCTTGTTCTCTGTAGTAGCTTTTGAGCCAACCCGTCCCACCCCTCTTCTCCAGCTCTGCTCTACAACTGCTGACGGTGAGAGAGAGAGGGAGGGATAAGAGAAAGAGAGAAGGGAGGGAGGGATGATTAAGAGAGGGGTTAGAGAAGGGGGAGAGGGAGGGAGGGAGAGCGAGAGGGTGTGAGACAGAGAGGGAGGGGCTGTCGAGAGACAAGAAGAAAAAACTGCACAGAAACACAATATATGCAAGTCATAAACTGAGCCAGAAAGGTTCAGATTGGACCTCTGAAAATTCGACAAAAAATATGAGCAGGACACTTTATGGTCAAAAGAATGTGGACACTTGTCACTTGTTCAGTTGATAATTTTTCCTTACTAATATTGACTTCGACTTGAGACTAACCCATCTTTTCACCAACACGAGGAGAGTCCATATGCATAGGCTTTGTGTATGGTGAATCATGTTATGATCTCCATTATCCCTTTCTGCAGCGTCACAGTCAGCCAGTAGAGGTCATTGCATCAATTATGAGGAATCCTCCCTGAAAGAACAATAGCCAACAATTCATGTGTGTGCCCAGCCTGTCAGGTAGCAGAGCTGAGATTCGAAAAACAACGAGTGTGAGATGTTCAAGATGTCAGCTCTTGTGTGGTAGTGTGTTTTACAGCTGTGTCACCTGAGCACCACACATAAGCTGTCATGTTGCTTCTGTAAGAATATCCATCTGTTCAATCGGAAGAGAACTTAATAGGTTGTGTACTCAGTCTACAACTATTCTGATGTTTAGATAGGCGGTACATGTTAAACTGACATCCAGACGAGTACCAGGACTGAATGTTTCCCATCAGAACATGGCCCAGAGCATCAGTTTGCCTTCAACCCATGGTGCATCCTGGAATGAACTGTGTACAGTGGGGCAAAAAAATATTTAGTCGAACACTGATTGTTCAAGTTCTCCTACTTAGAAAGATGACAGAGGTCTGTGATCTTCATCATAGGTTCACTTCAACTATGAGAGACAAAATGAGGGAAAAAATCCAGGAAATCACATTTATTTGTAAATTATGGTGGAAAATCAGTATTTGGTCAATAACAAAAGTTCAACGCAATACTTTGTAACATAACCTTTGTTGGCAATGACAGAGGTCCAACGTATTATGATTTTAAAGTTTATTAAACAAGTTGTCTATGGAATATATGTAACAGAAAGAAGGAATGAGAAGGTGGTGGGTGTATTTCCACAGCTCTGTGTATAGAGATCCATTCAGCTCTGTGCTTACGCTCTGTCTTTGATGTGAGGTGAATATAAAGAAAAGATCTACAGACCTACTCTGACCTTTCAGACTGAATGTCACAAAGTGAAGCTTCATTCAGATCAAACAATAATGTGTGGACAAAAATATTACCGACCATACGGATCAACTCTGTGGGTATACAATTACTGGCTGTGTTTTGGTGAAGTGAATAACACTGATCATGTCTTCATCACGGTACCTGTTTGTGGGTGGGATATATTAGGCAGCAAGGGAAGATTTTATTCTCAAAGCTGATGTTAAAGGCAAGAAAAATGCAGTGCAGGTACCTGAGTGAGTTTGACAAGGTTAGAGCATCTCCAAGACTGCAGCTCTTGTAGGGTGTTCCTGTTCTGCAGTGGCCAGTGTCTATCAAAAGTAGTCCTTGGATGGAACAGTGGTAAACTGGCAACAGGGTTATGGGCAACCAAGGCTCATGGATGCACGTGGGGCACAAAGGCTGGTCCTATCCAACAGACGAACTACTGTAACTCAAATTGCTGAAGAAGTTAATGCTGGTTATGATAGAAGGTGTCAGAATACAAAGTTACAAGACCAACACAATATTAGGAAGGTTCTCATAATGGTTTATTGATGTGTTGTGTTGTAAAACACCTGCTGATGAGAGCAGAAAAGATTTTTGGCTGACATGGATGTTTTTGCCGGGCTGAGGAGGTACAGGATCGGATGGATCAGTCTTCTCATGCTGCTGGTTGTCCACCTGTGTGGAAACTGTAACTGGTTCTCCTGCTGCTGTGGTGCAGAGGTTCAGCTTTTTAGTACTTTTTAGCATAAAACAAAGCCTTAAGACCAGAATTTACTCGTTGCGGAGAGGATCCTAACAAGACATGAATTATTGATCCTAATGTTTCGGTTGATCAGTATAGTAGAACAAAATAAGGAGCTCATGAACCTTGTTTGAGGATTTAGTAAATGCTGAGCATGCAAATCAAATTTCACACAAACCGGAATGTTTAGTCTAAACAAATTCTGCACAAAATCACAAATATGGAATTATTAAACATGCCCCAGTGCTCATTTAAAGATAGGTATAGAAATACAAAAGAAAAAAAATATATTTTTTCTTTGCTGCAGACATATGCAGTAGCCCACAGCTTCTTCTGACTTACACAAGGTGGGTTCAGATGGAGAGCTGGATTTATGAACAACTGAAGCTCTCATAGAGTGTCTCTTGGGTCCTTCATTACCTCCTTGAAGTACACACATTGGTGAATAAGGTGGTGAATAAGCTCTCTTTAAAGACTATCCACCATTGCCTTCTGCACCTGTTTATCAAAACTCCTATCCTTCTAGAGACACTTTTTCAGAAAGCTAGCAACAACTCTAACGACTTTTTCTAGGCTCTTCTTCTGCCACCTCTGGTAATTAATACTGTTATTTTAGCTGGTAAAGGGATATTAAGAGCAATTCTCCTAATCTCCACCAGATGTCGCTTAATCTTCCCACACTGGAGCTTAAGAAAACAAATGCTCAATGTCTCAAATATTTATTTTACTTAAAAAACTTCTCGAAATGTCTTCGTTACGAAAATCTGTGTAGATTTATGTTAACATAACAAAATAATTTTTAATCCAGAACGCAAGGTCTGCAAAAAGTCATGAGTTCTGAGGATGAGGAGGTCTGAATAACTTCTTGATCCACTGTGTATACGGTAATGAAGTTATTAACTAACCATCTACGTTTTCAGTGTTGTTTATTATATTGCTAATGATGTCAATTGACTGTATATAATTAAAACCTTGATCCACACTGTTTTGTTAGGCGCGTTGCAGTTTGTGTTTAAATAGTTTTCCATCTACCTGCAGTATTGGTACTGCACCAGCAGGTGTCGCACTACAACGTGTTATTGAAGCTCATCGACCTGCAGGCGTTGCAGCGTTGATCACGTCTTATTTCTTGTAATATAGAGCGAGTTATGAGTTACGCTTTAAAAAAATGCGCAGCCTTGTTGCGTGCCTTGCTCAAGGGCACTTCTTTCGTGACCTGTCGGCTCTGGGAATCAAACTGGCAACCTTCTGATCACAAGCTCAGTTCTCTAACGTCCAGACCCCGGCTGCCTTATAAACATTATTATTCATTTAAAATATAAAAAAAATATAAAAATGTTTGGCTTGGTGGGTAGCTCTGTTACGTCATAATAAAAGGGTCCTGTTAGGGGTCCTTTCTGGGTCAATGAAGATGCAAAATTACCCTGTGTGTGTGGTAATCGGAAAAGCTGTGTTAAAACAGAAGGTGAACAAAGGAATGAATACGTTTTGCGATCAGGGTTATATATACAGCTGATCACGACATTGCTGGTCATCGTTTTTTAAACTCATTTCGCCATCTCCATGCAGTGATGCAGTTTCACCAGCAGATGGCGCACTCAATGTGATCACACCAGCTCAGCAACACGCAGAACCTGCATCATCTCATCAGCTCCAGCGGTGCTGTAATTATCTCCGTTCCAAGTGGATCTCTGTTTGCACATTTGAGTTTTGACAATGTTTTGAAATGCTCATCTCAGGTCTCACCACTGCATCACTAATGAGCTCTCGGAGTCAGCGCCCTCTATAGACTAAGGATTCGAATCACACCATTGGGCCCTTGAACTAAAGCATTTCTTGGCTTCTGAGGTGGTGCGTAATGGTGGGATGTGTAAAAAGGGAATTTTAATGTGTTGTACATAAATGGTACGTATGGCAAAAGCATTCCTCTGTTTTTGGATCTCTGTGCTGTTGCATAACACAAATATTCCTCTGCTCCTGCACACTGACACTGACACTCACCTGTAGTGGAACTTCCATTTCACTCACTCACTCACTTTCTTAACCGCTTATCCACTCAGAGCTTTTTTGAGGGGAGGGGGTTCTACAATCCATCTTTTAAATAGGGACAAGGCACTCAGAAACCCCCTGGGTGGGTAGCAGTGGGGCAATTCAGTGTCTCCAATTTACCCGATTGCATGTTTTTTACTGTGGGAGGAAACCGGAGTTCCCAGAGGAAACCCATGCATACACAGTGAAAACATGCACATTAGAGCAGTAGACTAGTGGGTAATGTACTTGTAATCAGAAGGTTACTGGTTCAAGCCCCACCGCTGCTAGGCTGCTACTGTTGAGCATTTGAGCAAGGCCCTTAACCCTAAATTGCTGTCACAGTACTGTGTGGAATTTGCATGTTATCCCCATGTCTCTGTGGCTGTCCTCAGTCTGGACGACTGTTTTTTTTGTCTTATTTCAGCTTTGTTTTTATGCCGGATGCCCTTCCTGACACAACCTTCCCTTTTTATCCGGGCTTGGGACCAGCACTATGACGCACTGGCTCATGCATCCTACCTGCAGGAGAATTTGTTGTCTCTAATTAACCTGGTTGCATGTATTTGGACTGATGGAGGAAACCCATGCAAACCCAGGGTGAACATGCAAACTCCAGCGTTCAAACTCAGGACCTTGTGGGGTGACAGTGCAACCCACTTATGCAGTGCAAAGCCACTATGCCTCCCCAAATTGTGACTGTGTCATGATTTTTTTTCAATTCGAAAGCATAGGGTTCCTGTAGAAACCTGATTTTCTGAAACAAGTGTGTGTGTGTGTGTATCACGATTTGTTTCATAATCTGAAATATTCCTGTGTGTGACAAATATGCAAAAACGGGACAAAAAAATCATGAGGATGTTTTTTTTCTTCCACAGCTCTGTATATGGGTGCATGTGTGTTTGTATGCATGCATTTGAGCGCGCACGACAGATGGCCGGCCTCTCCTCCTCCCTCGGGGGAAAGGCGGGATCTCGGGTGTCAATCAGCCGCTCCTGTGTGATGGCTGTGCCGGTGACGTGCCCACCATATGGCCCTGGCATCCAGGCTGGTATGTAACCCTCGCGTGCGCGTGGAGCCTTGCCACACCGTCTCCGCGCGCGGCCCGGGAACCACTAGCTTGCGCTTGCACATGCGAACACGTGCAAATGCACACACGCACATGCATGCGCGAGCGTCCACTCTTGATCGGAGCGTCCTTGCGGGGTGTCCGCGTCCGGTGACGATGATGTAGAGGAACGAAGCACCTTCGCTCCACCAGGTGCACCACAGCAGAGGTGAGATCCCGTGTTTTTTGACATTTTGCTGTAGAATTATTATAGAACATTTTCTTTTTTTGGGGAGGGGCGCGTAACGAACGTCTTATCTTTAAGCGCGCGCTGCTGTGGAATTTCATCAAAGCTTCATCAATAATGCAAATCGATCAGGGATGGTCGGAATTCTCAAATGAATCGGTTGATTTTTGACCACATAACCCCTGGTGAGTTGGTTCGGCATCGATTTTTATTTTTCTTATCTGCAATCATTAAAAAAACAAGGTGCGTGTGGAGCAATGCGCTGTGTGTGCGTGTGCGTGACGGGGTGAACATCTTCAAGACGAGTGTATCTAATTTACCTTCTATTATTAGTGTTAATTAATATCATTACTGTCATCATCTTCAATAGCTGGTCAGATGCATAATACAGCGAGTGTGGTAACATTATTGTCTTTTATATCCACACCCGTGTAAATGCACATAAATATTTTTAAAAATCATTACTTCTATCACAATGCCAGTAGAACTGGAACCTTGAGCACACCTCCGTTTTAATCTCTATTAAATCTTTATTCCAATTAGTAATATACTCACATTGTCATTAGCTCTTGTCGTATACAAACGTATAGAAGGTAAAACATTCATTTGGGGACGTTCCTCTGGGGACTGTCGGGTGCGTAAAAGCTCTTTGCGTCCTCAAATGTTCTTCAACCTTCCGAACACTAATACTTGAGGTGTTCCCGGTCATAACACTTCACCTGCTTTATGTGTGTAATGTTCACACACAATATTCAATATATTTAATTCAATAGATTCAATTCACTAAATAATTTAGAGTGATTTAAAGCGAACGTGACTGTATTGCTGTATGTCGAGAGGTTACATGTTCATTATTTGCGAATTTTATAACTGTGTAGATTTAGTTTTGGTTTGTTTTGAGCTATAGCTATACTTCAAGCAGACATTTAATACATATTTCTGTTGTAATGTACTGCTGTATTGAATTTCATAACGCAGTGAATTCATAGATTTGTTAATTTGTGTATAAATGGGGTATAATGTTACATATCAATTCATTACAATTTATTGACTTGAGACTATATATACTTCAGGCCAATCAGGGCCTTTTATGCGTAAATGTTCAAGTACGTCCAATGTGACAGACCAAAAAAAGCTGCTCCTTTTACATACATAAAATGTTCAATCCTTTTAATGACTCGATTTATAAAAATATAGATTTTACGTGTTAAATGTACACTGCAGAGCTAATGATAACTGGGTAGTTTTACATTAGATTAATGATATCCTTCAAACCGGTTGAAGAAGGCCCTTTTTGTGTGTCCAGCATTGATGCATGGCCTTTCAATTGTTTGGGCACAAATTCCCATAAACGGGACTTCAAAATCCGGAGGAAAGTCTTCCCTGGAGAGTAGAGAATGGTTTCACATGGATAAGCTCATGGTCAGGGGCCATTATACTTTTGACCGTATAGCTTTAAATATACATTAGATGGGACTAATGCAAACATCCATTCTGATAGGATTTAAAAGGAGGATGAGGCCACCGCAAAGACAAAAGCTTCTTAATATATACTGAGGTGTTTAGATTCTAACACATCTTTCACTTCTCCATTTTCCACGAACAGATTTAATGTAATTACCATTTTCAAGGCAGCAGTGTCATTGGGAAGATCTCTAGTATCATGTCGGCTGTATTGGAATGCTGCCAGGATGTAGGGGGGGCAAATAAAGGGCGGATTGGGGAGGGGTTGCCCCTCTCAAAGCGCCTCTCGAGACCCTCCGGTGATCGGGGGCGCGCGCGCCGGGAATTTAGGGAGCGGGTCCGTCTGGCGCCGTCTGTACTTCTGTCTGCGCTCGTGAACTGGCGGGTCTGCTCCATCCCTGCCGAATCAGAAAGCGAGGTGTTAGATTGTGACGTCATTCGCCAAATCCGGCCTCCCGGTGTTCACCGGGTGCAAATTCGGTACCATTGTGTAGGATTCAGTTCGGATGGAAATAAATGAAGTTGGCCAGCTCAACGTTTTAGTTCTATCAGCAAAGAATGCTTTGAATAAAAATGCTAATTAACCTCATTAACTTATTTACCCTGTAGATAATCGCTGGAAAGGGGGTCAGAATTAGAGAATCAGAATTAAAACGTACTGCTGTTTGACAATTAATGATGAAGCTTTTTATGTATCATTTGCATATTAGAGGCTCCAAAAAGTATTTCAATTTT
>JAYDZG010000008.1:17749649-17762783 GCA_034509265.1 Microcambeva bendego | reverse complement strand
GGATCAGTTTGATTGGTTTGATTCCCAGGCCAGGTAGCCAGGGACTTTTCAAATAATTCGCATCTTCTTTACATCAACATTTTAAATCCAAAGAGACAGTGTGCCGTCTGTGCAATTCAGGGTTAAGGGCCTTTTTCAAGGGGCCAACCAGGGCCACCTGGCAGTGGTGGTGTTTGAAATGCCAACCTTCTGATTACTAGTCCAGTACCATAACTATTTACATTTGCAGTTCTAGACTTTTTTATCTAAAGCCACATGTATCCACATATCCATGAACACATTACAGCACTGTGACACTATATTATCCAAGCAATTGAGATTTAAGGCTCTTGCTTAAGGGTCCAACAGTGGACCTGGTTCAATGTTCAGATTTCCAGTCCAGCACCTTAACCTCTAGGCCCGAGCTTACCCTTTGTGCTGAAACTTTTTTTCACCACAGAGCGGTTGCATTTAAGATATAATTTCATTGACTGGTGCTGCCACCTAGTAGTGACAGGAAGCAATAACGCTCAAATGTTTTGGAAATAGAGGCAGTGAGTCATTTTAGTTGCAATCTAACTATTTATTCTTTCTGTGTGGCCCAGTAATAAATGTCCCACATCCTGGGACATTGTTCTTTTTCATGTGTCTGTATGGGTTTACTTCCGGTGCTCCAGTTTCCTCATACAAGACGTGTGTGTGTGTGTGTGTGTGTGTGTGTGTTATCTCTGTAAAGGACTGGCAACTTGTTCCTGTTTCCTCCCTTTCACCCACTGAAGCAGACCCAGAGCGACCCTGACCACTATGAAAGAACGGTTGAAATGTTCATCCTCAGGTGCTCATCGCATATAAAAGTGTTTTGTCACCTCCTGCTGGGCTGGCGGGATCATGTCAGCATATCAACGCGCTTTTGGAGATTTGGATGAATATGTTTATCTGTGTTTCTGCAGACGGAGCATCTTTCCATCTTCTCTCTCTCTCTCTCTCTCTCTCTCTCTCTCTCTCTCTCTCTTCCCTGTGTGAACGAGAGAGTGAGAGCTGTATATGGAAATGAGGCGGTTATTACCCCACCGTGCAGAGCAGACATTAATAGGCTGATGAATATGCATGTGAATTTGTTAATTAAGTTAATTATTCTGCTGAAAATGCATTCGTCTTCCAAGGACATCTTCCCCAGGATCCCAACCTGCTTTCCTCATTAGTCATGCGATATTTCATAGTGTGTGTATGTGCGTGTTTGTGTGGGTGGGTGGGTGAGTGGGTCTGTGGGTGACTGCCTGAGAAAAAAAAAGGGACTTCAAACTTTCAGATTGTGATCGTAATCGTGGCATCGGTGGGCATCCGATGGCACGACTGGCGACGGGTTTGGTTCTATCTTTAGGTCATCCTTAAGAAGCTTTAGATCTTTTTTTTCATTTCTTTATTTAACAAGCGACTTATCCTAAGCGACTTGCATTCTAGTTACAGTATCCAGTCTGAGTAATTGAGGTAACATTAAGGGTCTTGGTAAAGGGCTCAACAGCAGCAATCTAGCAGTGGTGTGATTCGAACCAGCAACCCTTTGATTACTAATCCAACACCTCAACCACTGTTTTTGACAGGCGTAATTATTACGGACACACACACAAACTGAAAACAACACAAATGTCATATAAAACACAGAAATACAACTAAAGACAGTTGAAAATAATGTAAAAGTAAATAAATAATGCTTTGAATGCCCAGTTGGTATGAAAGATTTGAATCCCAGCTCTGCCATGCAGCCATGTTGGGCCCTCTGTACTCCAGCTTGTCATACAATATCTGATCAGAGCACTAAATGAAGAAAATAGTGTAATTTTAAAAAGAACAATAAATCTGAAAATCGATTTGCTGTAAACAGTTTTGCTTCCTGTTCATCCTGGGACTGGCGTGGTGATGTACAGCAGATATAAAGGGGTTAACAGGACTCAGGATCAGGTCAGGTTCTATAGGTGTGGCTGTAGTTTTAACTTTTACTGATCAGGTACTGAACTGAGCTCTCATCAGGATAGTCTGGTATCCTCCTACACTGATAGACCCTTGATAGACAAAATTAATTATTATCTAATCTGTTGAAGTAATGGACTATTCAATTTAATTGTTCCATTGAAATCAAAGCTATGTTGAAGCATATATTTTCTTGTTTATTTATTTATTTATTTTTATTTTTATTGCTGATAGTGATTTTGCCAACTATTAAATAATTAATTAATTCAACAAAACGAGTGGATTTAAAATCACGAGTCCAACATTTTTTACATCCAAACTCACCAAACCGGTGAATTTTTTTGGAAGTGGAAACACGACACAATCGACCATCATTCTATGCATTATATTTTATTTATTTTTATTTATAGATTAAGTAAAGCACCTCCACCCCCACAACAGCACCCACGCCCCTCCCAAACCCAGCCTGGGTTGTTTTCCTCCTAATTGCTTATTAAAATGCTCTTAAAATGAACTTTTGCTGCCAACTTTCCAACACATTAATTAATTGTTGTAGCCAATTAAGTGGCATCACGCAAATGAGCTTCAGTGCAAAAGAGTCCTGCAGGGCCCCTATAAAATCCCAGAAAGACCCCCCACCACCACCACCCCTTTAGTACACACACAGACGTTTCTTTCCATTAGAAACATCTAAACTAGAATTAGATTCGTCCAGTTTGGGAAATTCCTCGTCAGCTTAGCAATTTTTATTTTTAAACCAAAATCTGCAGTCACTCAAGCTAATAAAACGTATACAAGCTATTAAAATACTTTAAATGATCTGAGCTTGTTGGACGTCACATTTTTAAAAATAAGCTATTTAATATTTATGTTTCTTTTTTTCTTAAAGGATCAGTAAAGTATCTGCCTGTCTATATGTCTATATTTCTGTCTGACTATCTATCTATCGATCTGTTTATCTGGGTGTCTGTCTTTATATCTATCTATGTCTGTCTGCCTGACCCTACTTGTCTATAACAGAATTACCTTTATGTGATCTTTTTAGCTTGAAGAACAGCCACACTTCTCACAAGTCTCTGAACTATGTATGTGGGAATTTGTGCCAATTCAGTACTACAAGAGCTGATTGGTATGTCTGGGCACTAATGTTGGTCAAGAAAGCCTCATGCTGGAATAGGAAAGATCCTTCCCTAAACTATTACTGCACAGTCAAAAGCATATTGTTTCAACAATATTTTTTATTACACGTGTTGTGGTTGATACAGGTTAAGGAACTGGACTAGCAATCAAAAGATCGCTAGTTCAAGCCCCACCACTGTCAGGTTGCCACTGTTGGGCCCTTGATCAAGGCCCTTAACCCTAGTCTGATCAGAGTGTATACTGTCATTGTCACTGATCAGGATAAAGTGGTGGTAAAAGTGACAAGGAATAAATGATATTCAAAGTCTCTAGTTAGCCCAATGTGTGGCTGTGTGTGTGTGTGTGTGTGTGTGTGTGTGTGTGTGTCTCCGTCTGTAATTTCAGGGGACACTGGACCCCCGTTAACCAGAACAGATCAAGCCACACACTGACTGGGATTAATCATTACCTCCGAGATTAATCCTGGCCGATGTGTTGTGTGGAGTTTGGTATGTACTCCCTTTGTATGTTGTGTCTTCCTCCCTCTCTAAATCTCTCTAAGCGTAGGTAAGCGAACGAACATCTTAAGTGTTTGACGCCCTGCAAAGGATGTCATGTCTCATTTTTGTTACTGCCTTGCAACTTGTGTATTCATGTGGCAATGGACCCACCAGGACCCTGACCAGAAAGCCATGACTGTAAACTAACGAGTGCACGAAGTCGTTCAGGAAAATGGCGGCGTGAGATCCATAACCAAGATGGCGGATCAGCGGCGCTTTTAATGGCACGACATCAAAGAGATTGCGTGCCAACTGTACGGTGGGTAAGGGGGCAAGTGAGGGTTATTTACCACCAGTAAACGTGCTCCACGTGCCCATGTGCCAGTCTGACCCACCCCGGTGTCACAAAGGGGGGGTGCCCTCTGATTGATGGCACGGCTTCGGTTTTCCTTCTCGTGCCCCCTGATATTCACCCGGCTCGTGCCAAGTCCTTCCCCTGCCAGCTCCCAATAGACACATCAATTACAGCGGGCACCGTTTCCGTCGCTCGTCTGTCTCACAGACGTTTCGTTTCACGACTGTGGCACCTTTAGTTCTGTTACCTTCATTTTTTTCTTTTCTTTATATTGGTTCATTATTAAATGCCCACAGATGGTACACGGGTGTGGTGGGGAGGGGAATGTCAAAAATCATACACCTAGAACATCACAGTGGCACAGCTGGTACTCTGGACTTGAGTTTGATTCTCACCTGTTTTCTGGTTCTTGCTCCTCGCACATTGTGGGAGGAGTTTAGTATGTTCTCAGCACATCCATGTGGGTCTTCTTGGTGGTTTTGCTTACTATTAAGCACTGGGCCAATATTTCTATCTGGCACCAGACTGCAGCAACCTTGACTGGGATGCAGTCTAAATGAAAGCTAGATGTATTGACATGGATTGAGTGAATGACCATTTCACAAGCTGTTATCCTCATCAAGGTTGCAGTGAGTCCAGTGCCACTCATCATTTCAATGACTCGCTAAGAGCAAGAATCAGTATCTAGGGTCACTGCTGTGTGACACCAGCTCTATAAGAATTTAGAATACTGTTTTCATCACTGTGCGGTGCAATTCGTCCTCCACTTTTTAACCCAATCAGTGCAGTGAAAAACACATCTACACAGTAATGAACACTAGGGGGATGTGAAAAGTGCACGGAACGGTGGGCAGCCATAGCCACAGTGCCAGGGGAGCAGTTAGAGGTTAGGTGCCTTGCTCAAGGGCACTTCAGTTGTGACCTGTCGGCTCTGGAAATCAAACTGGCAACCTTCTGATCACAAGCCCAGTTCTCTAACCGTCTCATTATCACCATGTCGCGTACTCTGGACAAACAGCCCAATAATAAACAACAGTTGCACTTCTTGTGTCTTCCTGTAACACTGTGATTCATATAAAAAAGCATGCCGTTTGATGGATTGGATATTCTGAGACAAACAGTCATACAGGCAGACAGGTAGACAGACTAGATGTATTGTTTGTCTGTAGGAATTTGTGCCCACTCAGTAATTCACACAAAAAAGAGCATTTGTATGTCCAGGCATTGATATTGGTTGAGAAAAATCTCAGTTGGTGTTAGTGTTTAGTGAGGCTAATTGTTTTCTTTATAGCATCGATTAATTACACCTGCTAGTAGACTGATGTGATCTTCTGGATCACAGACTTTTATTATGAGGCAGATGGGGGTTGATAAATGTATGGAGGGTTGGAAAGACAGACACACAGACTGTGAAGAATGTCTGAGGGACATTTGTGGCCATTCAAAACATTTGTGTCTAGGCGGTGGCGTTTGTTCATTACAAAGATGTTGAGTGGGCCATATATGATCGATGGATGGACAAACCAATAAATGTACAGAACAATGTATATTAACTAATTAGCTTCAATCAGTTATGGATTCAGGGCGGCACGGTGGCTTATTGTGTAGCACTGTCGACTCACAGCAAGAAGGTCCTGGGTTCGATCCCCTGGTGGGCCAATCTAGGTCCTTTCTGTGTGGAGTTTGCATGTTCTCCCTGTGTCCGTGTGGGTTTCTACCTGGTACTCCGGTTTCCTCCCACAGTCCAAAGACTTGCTTCCAGGTTAATTGGAGACATTGAATTGTCCAGTAGGTACCTCTGATTGACTGGCACCTCATCTAGGCTGTTACCGTGTGCCTTGTTACCATTGAAGAGCTAGGGTAGGCTCCAGCACCCCTCCCCGACCCTAATTAGTGATAAGGGGTTAAAGACAATTGAACTGAACCGAACAGTTACGTATTCAGTTTCTTGTTGCGACTGGTCTGGATGTAATGGCGACTTAAAAATATTTCCCTGTAGCGCCATCTGCTGTCATTATTGTGTTATTACATCATGACGCTGTTTAAATTGTTTAGTGTGCCAACTGTGAATTCAAAAAAAAATCTTCAGATTATTTATACAATACAGTTTCACAAGTGAGTGATGTTGTTTATATTCAGATTTTAATTTAATTCATTCCCCGGATAATCCTGTGCGACGGAGGGAGTTTCGGTCATCAACAGCGCGACGCTTACTTGTAGAAAATGGCGGCGGCGGCTGTACGGAGCAGCAGTCCTGTGAGAGACTGCGCTGTAGAGCGGATTAAACTAGAGGAAGGAACCGGTAACAACATCACACAGCATCTACATACACTAACGCGATAAACCCAACAAGTCCGGCGTGTTTGGCTGCTTTCGGTTGTGTTTTATCCGAACCCGAGCTCGACTGGCGTCACCCGCTATGCTAAGCTAGTGCTAGCCGTTGTTATGTTTACGTTAGCAGAGGCGCTGAGGTGTATAGGTGCGGTGCTTAAAGGTTTATAAACACGTGGAAATGCGAATTATAGACATTTATGCTACCATGGGGTCATTTATTTTTTTCTGACTGAAGCTGGGAGGTGTGTGTCTGTGTGTGTCGATCCTTGTGTACACACAGCTGCACAATTCGTGTTCTGCATTTATCCAACTTACAGTCTGAGCAATGAGGGTTAAGGGCCTTGCTCAAGGGCCCAACAGCAGCAACCTAGCAGTGGTGAGGTTTGAACTGGAGACCTTCAGATTACTAGTCATGTACCCTATCCATTAGGCTACTGCTGGCCTCCACAGTAAACATACTGTGTAGATTTGATGATCTTGAACCCCCCAGATTCTTAGCAAAAACTTAACTTAAACTTCTGTCAGAACTTCCAGACACTTGCAGAAGGTAGATTTGTTTACTAAGTGTGAGTGTTTGGCTTCACTGCAAGACTGTCCTGGGTTTGATCCCCAGGCAGCGTGGTCCAGGTCCTTTCTGTAAGGAGTGTGTTTGCTCCTACAGTCCAAAAACCTACAGTCAGATTAATCTGAGACACTGAATTTTCCTACAGGCACTTAACCTCTAGGATGCATAAACCAGTTAGAGTACTGCTGGATTCAAGCCCAGATAAATACGGAGGTTTGTGTCAGGAAGGGCATCCGACGTAAAAACGATGCCAAATCAATCATGTGGACATGATCTGCTTTGGCGACTCATAATCAGAGCTGCCGAAGCACAAAAACCGTGTTTGACATTAAAACATTGACCTGATGAGATCTCAATAAATAAATAGTGATAATTCAAGTTAGGACACTTTAATGATCAGCTTATACTTTGTGTTGAACTCAGAAGAATTAGGACATGGTTTTAAGAAAACAGCCTTTTTAACCTGAGCTAGCAGATTGAAAAATCATCCATGAATGTTGAATTTTGTAATAATCTCAGCTGTTTACTAGAGGCTCATTAACAATAATGTATGCACCAGTGATATTAAATATCTGAAATGTTATTTTCTCCGTGAGGCCGGTAAAGTGTCAAATTTGGCATCCCCTCTCTGTCTGTGAATGATGAGCTTGTAACCATGAGGCATGTATTTATTAATTCATCTCTGTTCATGGATTTTGCAGAAGCGGAGAAGCAGAGTCGTGTGTCCGCTCTCCTCGAGAAGCTGCACGCCAAATACAACGCTGCTCGGCCATGGCAGGAGACCAGCAAAGTCGTCCGGACCGCCATGGTGCGTGTGTCATAGTGTAGACACTTTACATCAATCAGGAATAACATTATGACCACCTAACTGACCTGCCTTGGCCGCCCATGATCGTGTCACTTTTGATGGGTCACACCACATTAGTGCTGATGATTTGAGAGACTTTGGCCCTTACACTTACATTTTTCCTTCTTCTAACATCAACTTTGAGGATTAAATGTTCTCTAGCTGTCTGATATATCTCATTCCCTGACAGGCACCGGGATGAAGAGATAATCAGTATTATTTACTTCATCTGGCAATGATCAGAACGTTATGCCTGGTAGGTGTAAGTAAGGACTGGACTGTACTAACGTCGACTGTTGTGTTCAGGAGAAACGAGGTGTGATGAATTCGTCTGGACACCAGATCCTCCTCAACTGTTTAGAAACCCTTCAGAAGGCCCTCAAAGGTAAGCACTGAAGAACACACCTCATCCACATCCGTGATGTCACATGATGTCTGACATCACATTTTAAAACCAGACAAAATTAATTCCACCATTCTACACAAACCTCCAACTAACGTTAACGTTACTCATTCCTACTTATTAATGGCATGTTAAGCTTCGTCTCTTCCGGCTTTATTCTTCCGCTTCGAAGCTCCAGATGAATCTTGGGATGAATTATCGGGGATGGATTATTGCGCACTGCACATTTTGAGACAATGCCTGTAGTAAAAAGCTGTATAGAAATTCAACAATTAAAAAAAAAAAAAAGACTGGACTGGCAGTTTGGTTTTTGCCGGTAACTGGTAATAAATTTAATGTTTTATTCTTTCATTCCCGGACGCTCAGTGTCTTCACTGGCATCGATGACCGATCGCCTGGAGTCCATAGCCCGTCAGAACATGTAAGTATCATCTCGTACCATGATATCACTGTTTTCACCTCAGGGGTGTGTAAGCTGTATATTTTCTGAGAAGCAAAACAGTCAGAGTGATGACATCACTTCACCACGCTGTGTTCCAGGTTGGGGTCCCATCTGAGTACCTCGGAGACAGAGTGTTACATCACGTCCGACATGTTCTATGTGGAAGTGCATCTGGACACAATAGGACAACTGATCGACGTCAAAGTAGCTCATCACGGAGAAAACCCTGCGGTAAGAGTGTCGCTGTATGGGGTGGGGGGGTTCTGATACAACACTCGGAAAAGTTTAGTCAGTAAGATGTCGAACTCCAGCCAATGGGATCGCAAGTTACAGGGTGAAGGGAAACCCAGGAGTAACATAGTGTCTACCAGAATACACCAGAACAAGCCATGTCGTAGCTACTAGGATGCATGAACCTGTGCATTTAGTGCCCGGCTAAATAGGAGGGGTGTGTCAGAAGGGGCATCAGGCATAGAACTATGTCGTAAAATACATTGCAACATCGTTAACTTGGCAAACGTACACCATTTAAGTTCTCGAGAATTTGACTTGTGTTTTAATTGATCTTCTCTTGTTTAGAGCTGCCCCGAGCTGATCCAACATCTTAGGTAAGAAGAAAAACATCCCATACTCCAGAATTTATAAGAAATGTTCTGAAGTTCTGTACGTCTGTTGTCTGGCATCGACCACATTTCATTGTGATCTCAAGCACCTACTTTTATGTGTTGAAATTGTTTGTCTTTTTCCAGAGAGAAAAACTTTGAGGAGTTCTCCAAACACCTGAAGGGTCTGGTCAACCTGTACAAGCTTCCAGGAGACAAGTAAGTTCCAAGTTACAATAAAAGTAAAACTTTTTAATCAGGAATCAGATCAACTCTGCAGCTTTTTTTATTTTTTATTTTTTAAAAGCAAACTGAAGACGAAAATGTACCTGGCCCTTCAGTCTCTAGAGCAGGACCTCACCAAGATGATGCACATGTTCAGGTATGCTTTACATGCTCTGATCACAGTCAACTCTATTCTTCAAATCGTTGACTGAGGTTTGCTGTTTATTACATGAGGGAAGGAAACGTTTCATTAATGAATTCATATATTTTCTTCACACCAGGATAGCGACCAATGCCAGCACGGTGGAGACGATCCTGCACGGCAGTGTGGGACTGCTGGCCCCCAGGAGCGGTGGCCATCTCCTTTCTTTACAGTGTTACGTATCACCTTACGATATTTTTGAGAAGGGAACCGGCACTCAGCTCAACTTCAACGATGCAACGAGTAAGAGAACGGCTGGTATCACCCACAGATGTACATTCCCGGCATAGCTTGTGTAGATATACAGCTGACTGATAGTACCCCCTCCCCCATCATTCTCTATGATCCTTGTTTAGTTATTTTACATTATTATTATTAATTTTTTTATTTGCATAGCTGAAATAAAAAAAAAACTATTTTGTTTGGTGATGGAAGCTTGTCTCATTATTACTGATCATTTTTCTTGTCCTTTCAGTCCCTCGTACCCTCGGCGTAGGCGTGTCTGTTACCGTAGAGGGAACATCATCCATCTACAAGCTTCCCATGACTCCTCTCACCACTGGATCTCACCCGGTGGACAACAAGGGGTAAATCCTACTTAACTGTTTTTACCCTGTGTGAGTAGTAGCACCTCATGGAACTGGGATCACTGCCAGTGTACTCACTCACTAACTCACTCACTCACATAGACACTTAAGTTAGCTGGAATTGATGGCATTGAGCTGCATTGAGGATCACACAGGTTTTAATTACTAGCTACTAGCATCATGGCATTTAAACCCATGGTATGATTTAACACTGATCATCTCTACCATAACGACACCTGTTAGTCGGGGGATATATTAGGCAGCAAGTGAACAAAACTTGTGGGGTGTTCGCATTCTACAGTGGTCAGTATCTATGAAGAGAGGAACAGTGGTAACCCGGCGACAGGCAGCCAAGGCTCATCGATGCACGTGGGGAGCAAACGCTGGCTCATGTGATCTGATCCAAGAGTCGAGCTCTTGTGGGTTAAGTTGCTGAAGAAGTTAATGCCGGTTCTGATAGGAAGGTGTCGAATATACCATGCAGCACATTTTGTTGCATATGGAATATCAAAGCGGGTATTAATATATCAGAGAAAAAAAATAAATGATTGTTTTCTTTACCACTGCAGCACTGTTTACCGCTATTTCTTTCTTTCTTTGTGCTTTTGTTCAGAACTCTAACGTTTCCTTCAGCATCAGACTCCTGCGTTGACCTGCCGGCGTGTTTTTTCCTGAAGATGCACTGCCCCATGCCCTTTTCACTGTCCTTCATTCAAAAAATGGGCAAAGTTACAGGTGAGAGGGGAGATAATTTCACCCAGGGCCACGTCTGCAATTGAACCGTTCCTAAAGTGAAACGTAATTCTTGGACAATTCATGTTTTTTGCTTAGATGCTAAATTCTGTGTTTAATGTCAAAATGCCAAATTTATTCTGTATATGTATAATCAACAGTATATCTACATTTATATTGCATTTTTATTAACTACAGACATACACACATAAATATTTCTTGCATTTATCAGCTGGTTTTCTGCTTTGTACCAAATTGCTTTGTACTTCCTCGCCCTGCCCCAATTCAGGAGAACAAGACTAGCACATCACCTTAGACAGGTGCACAGTAATCTCACGTCTTTTCACCCGCAAGAGATGAGTTCACATGCCAGCAAAGGTCCAGTCTTGTCCGGTGACCCAGTCTAGCTGCACGGCAGGACTTGAGACTCTAATCGGTGTATTCCAAATCTCCGCTCTGGTGTGCTAGCGCGTTTTGCCACTGCATCACGAGTGGCTTTCTTCTTGTACATTTTGGGATCATTTGGCAAAATTTCTCACCATCACTTGTTGGAAAAACCCTCAATCGTATGTCTTTTAAGCAAAATGTATTTTGGCATGGATTCTAATTAAACTAAATGG
Organism: Microcambeva bendego; assembly: GCA_034509265.1. Classification (NCBI taxonomy): domain Eukaryota; kingdom Metazoa; phylum Chordata; class Actinopteri; order Siluriformes; family Trichomycteridae; genus Microcambeva; species Microcambeva bendego. The sequence goes on along the minus strand of JAYDZG010000008.1, from coordinate 17,751,303 downwards.
TAATAAAGTTTATATCTGACACTAAGAATGTTATGCTACGAATTGAAATATTTTTTACAAGTTTGTACAACCCAATTTGATAAGAAATCAAGCCTGGAGTTTGACACCTTTTTATTGATTTAGGAATCCCAGTGTTCGAGTCATCTCCATCCCTGTCTCCCCTCTATGATCTCATTATTAAGAGCCAACTTAAAGAAAAAGAAGGCGTTGGCACCCCCGCTTGTACCCGATCCATGCGCTTTTATGCAGTGAGTACAATCCAATCAAACTTCTCTGTAACGGTGTGTATTGTACTTATATCAACAAGAGGGAATCTTGTACTTGATCAACACTATCATTTCTATCCTAATAGGCTCTGCCAGGCCAACAGCACTGTTACTTCCTGAATGGTAATGCACCGGTGCAGGATGGGAAATATCTACAGGGAGTCCTGGTGTCCAAAATTCCCTTCCGACACCCCGCTCATGTCCCTGCGCTGCTGGACGTCATACGCCATCAAGCTGCCTACAACACGCTGATCGGCAGCTGCGTCAAGAAGACCTACATAAAGGACGGTACGAGGATCAGCTTGGTTTATCTCTGCACCATCAAATCCCGTCTGCGTCCGAAATCGCGTTCTTCCACACTGAACAGTATGCAGGAGCGGGTAGTGTTTCAGAATACGTTATATACGTTAAACAGCTTTTACTGCTTAAAGATTGTATTACATACCATTTAAAGTATGGAATTTAAGATGCAGCCCTACTCATTTCTCATTATTTCTTTAAATTATAGTGTTCAAACGATAAACAATAATATAACAGAACTGTACATAAACAAATGCACAATATTTCAGTACTGTACATGTGCAGCGTCATACACATTTGTTCCAGTTTCTCACCACTTCACTTTCTCTGCTCCTTCTTTGGGGCATTTTTTTATTTTACATAATATAAAGAAAAAACTGGAAAAATCACTGTTTGAATATTCGTTAACTGTTTATAATGGATGTGTTGAAAAAGCTACCTAGCGAGCTGCCTTGTTGTCTTACTGCCTTCTTAGGTAACTATCTAAGGGGAGAGGATACTAACTGTCTACTAAGGCAGGTCTTTCGAACACTTCCTAAGCTAACACAGTTAACATCATGACATTCCAACCAAACGGATGACGCGGCACAAAGCACTAGCATGTCTGATAATGTCTTCCAAAAATGGTTAAATCATCACTGACAAGCCTGAAGTTGCAAATAAATACACTCGTAAACCTTCAATAATTGATTAAACATCAATAATAATTTATTTACATTTGAAAATAACTAATAAGTGTTATTTTTTTTAATTGTTACCCAAAATACTTGTATGGTAAACCATTTATTAGTCAAGAGTCTACTATATGCAAATAGATTTGCAAAGAGTATTTCTGTACATTTTTTTTACAGACACTCCAGGACTGCTGCAGTTCGAGGTGTGTCCACTTACAGACTCCAGCTTCAGTGTGTCCTTCCAGCATCCTGTCAACGAATCTCTAGTTTGTGGTGAGGATGCATTCTGATAACTTAATGTCTTATCTTATGTCTTGTTTTTTGTCTGTTTTTTATATTTATATACTTAGTTTAGTTGTAAAGCTTTAGTCTATTTTGTTTTGTCATGTTTCTATTTGTGCTGTAACTTGGGAG
>JAYDZG010000008.1:17624109-17640411 GCA_034509265.1 Microcambeva bendego | reverse complement strand
GAAATATCTTTTTTTCCCCTTTTACAAATTGATATTTGATACACATTTTGATTTGTGTGCTCTTATATTTGTTTTTTCATAACTGAATTTATTTTATACATTGTTTAGGGGGTGGATTCAGAATACCACCACAGCAGCCATCCAAACCAAATGGAGGTTAGGATGCATAGTTTTATTTGTTACAATTAAACTAAATTCACTGAATAATCAAAATAAAACATGGCTTGGTGTTTATTGTTTCACGTCAGGAAAAGGCAATGGATTCAACTACATGGGTTCATCTTTTGGAGGTTAGTATTTAAAATGCTTTAGTAAGAAACATCATTGATATTCATTCTTAATTCTAGCAATTGGCTGGAAATTTCTTTTTAAGACCATCTGACCAGACGGGGTCTCTCCTAAACAGTCTCAACATTGACTTATTATATTTGGCTGAATTGACCAAGTGAGGAATACAAAGAGTAAAATGTGGTCCCCTGAGTGCTAGAGCTCTTTTTTACCACTGCCTTTTGCAAGCGTAAGCACCATGCAGAACACAGGGGGCGCCAAAATGCACCGATGAATTGGATCTGGGATGAGCTGAGAAATGTATTTAACTTTATTTCCTGTTTTATAACAAAAACATCAAGTGCATTTAATTATGCATGATGGCTAAGCATTTAGAGAAGGTAACTTTAGGTTTCTCTTTAAGTGCTCGCACATAGTTGTTGTTACAAACAAGACAGTAGGAGGTGCTGTTGCAGGAGCAATGAGCCTGTTTTTAATCATACATTTACATTTTTAGCATTAAACAAATGCCTTTATCCAATGCAGCTTACTTTATAGCTAGATATAGTCTGAGTAATTGAGGTTTAAGGGCCTTAATCAAGGGCCCTACAGTGGCAACCTGTCAGTGGTGGTCATTTAACAACAGGATTTATAGGATCAGTATAATCTTTCCTAGCAACAGGAAATATATTATAATTCTCATCTTTTAAATATTGTATGATTTCATCTGTAGGATACAGAAATAAAGTGTCTGCATTTCCCCAGCCTGGAGCCGGCCTGGGTGAGAACAATGCACCACTTTAAAAATTGTTTTTTTAAAACTTGATGCAAAATTGTTTAAAAACATTGTTTTATCTGATAGGTGGAGGATACCTGAACGGTGCAAAAGCGGCCAAACCCGGTAAGGACTCACTTTGGTGTCCACACACTTTTGGTCTTAGGGGGTTTTCTGGATCCCAAAAACAATTGTTTATCCTCCCTGTGCTGTGTAGGTTATGGTTCTGGACCTGCAACTGCGAATGGACAACGACCCAAACCCAATGGTACAACATTTAGCAGACCAATTAGATCACAGTTGGGGTTTAGTGTTCAGGCCTGATCTGTTTTCTAGGTGAAAATCTGTTGAGAATATTGAGCATTGAAAGACAAACCAGTTAACGAGAGTGACGAACTGCTGTGAAACATCCATATCTTGTGGAGGTGCTTCGACTGGCCAGAAGAGGTTGTCGTTGCAGCAATAATTAAAAATTCTATCGCACTACCTCTGCCAGATTTCACTAATTGTACCTGGATGTGCAGCCTGGTTGATATCAACAGCACTGAAATTCGAAATATAAATGAAGCATCTCCTTCAAAATAACTTTGTATTGTTGATCCATTCGTGTTTAATTGGTTAAAATGTAATCATTCTGTACTGTCTGCTGAGTACATATCATGTATTCAATACCCACCAATTTGGGAATAGTCTTTTGATTCATCTAAATGTTTTTCCTATGTATGTACTTCTATGTTTCAGGTTATGGTCCAGGAGCTGGTACCCCAAATATGCAAGGAACCAAACCTGCAGGTAAAGCTACAAGATGTTGCAAATATTTCTACCAATGGTTAAATTTATACATTGTGAAGCTATGTGAATTAACACCCACAACTTATTAAATATTCTTTTGATAAAATTAGACTCCATTTCTCCTAGCAAACCATTGATATATCATTGCTATATTATGGTTAACTTCAACAAACTTTAATAGGACACATTTCAGAAAACGATTAAATGTTTGGACTTTATGGTCGCACCTCCATGCTTCACATTGTGGGTTTAATGTTCTTGGGCTTCATTGTTTCAGGTTATGGTTTAGGAGCTGGCACCCCAAGTACACAGGGAGCTAAACCTGAAGGTAAGGCTACAAAATTCCTATGAAGTCTCTGTCAGTGGTTTATAAGATATTCACTTGAAATATAATGAACACAACTGCACATTAGAGATTACAGCAGTTGTAAGGAGGATCATGTTGGCCATATACTGAGTGATTTTTTTTTCTTTAGGTTATGACCCTTCAGCAGGAGGATCCAAAGGACCAAAACCAGGTAAATTCAGCCATGTGCATACTTTTCATTGTTTTAAATGTATTTTAATGTTTTAAATCAGCCCTAATTCTGGTTAATTGGTTGATTTTATTCTGTCAGGTTATGGTGGATATCCAAATAGAGATGGATTTAAGGGACCTAAACCAGGTAAACTCTAAGTTTGTTGTTCGGTTGGTGATTTAAATGTGTAAATGTGGTCCAGGTTAACATTCATTCTGTTTATTCTGCCAGGTTACGCTGGCTTGCCTACAGGTTATAAACCCAAACCAAATGGTAAATATACATTAGATTATTTTAACGATTTAAAAGAAATTTTCATAGTCGATATTTGATCATATTACAGATTTTCTGTCTTGGCTCTAATTTGGTGTATCATTTTTTAGGTTATGGCGGTTATCCAAATGCTGGTGCTAAAGGGCCTAAACCAGGTAAACCTTCCTTTCACTGCAGACAAGGAACAAACAGTTATTGTTTTCCTGATCAATATCATTGTTTGTCGTTTTGGTCAACTGGCCATGACAAATCAGGATTCTTCATCATGATCTAAAAAACTGTATAGTTTAGTAGCAGCTTTGAAGCATGGCAGACACAAACTGGCATCATAGTAATCAAAAAGCAGAACTATGATCTAGGTTAGATTTTAAAGTTTGTACTATGTCTCAGGTTCTTTATCGCCATATCTTATCACATATATGCTATTCCTTAATATTTATTTTACTACAGAACTGAGCTTAATGGACTAACGTTTGTGGTTAATTCTAATGGGTGCTGCCAAACTAGCTTATTTAGAAGAATTATTAAAAAAAAAAAACAGTTCAGGAATCTTGACCTACTGATTCTGATCATTGCAAAGTTCAAATTTTGTAAAAACATTTTTGCTTTGGTTCTCAGGTTATGGTGTTCCTTCTGGTGTACCCAACATGCCTAAACCAGGTAATTTATGTTCATTTGTTTTCATAACTTTGTTCCTTCTTATCTATGTTTTTGTGTCTTGTGTCTTGGAATCGTCATTTTTAATGTTTGTTAAGTTTAACTCAATATAGTTCATGAACAACAAAGGGGGGCGCAGCAGAAAAAAAAAGTTGAGGAAACACTGGGTTAGTCCAATGACATACTTAATAAAGGGTCTAAATAAATTTGAATTCTTAAGATGAACTGGTCTGGTCTGGTTATTAATGGTTAATAGCTTGGAAAACATTTATACAACACTAGTGAAACAGTTTGGCCAGCATGGTGTTGTGTTGGATCTTTGCAGATTTTAGATTGTATACTCTTTGTTTAATTGATTAACCCTCCTGCTGGACCAAATTATATTTCACTGGGCTTTTGGGTCTACTTATAGGCGACCTCTTTATAGGAGGTTAATTGAACCCAAATAATCATGGATACAGAGACCATTTACAGGCTGCACTTATTTCCTCATCCCTTGAATTCTTATTTCATCATCATCTTATTGTTTTCCTAACTGGTTTTCCTAACATCCACAAAGACATTGATTCTCTACTGCCCAGCAAATATTGCCTACTCATGTCTGATCCGGCTTATAGCATCATTCTTACATATTATGGTTAACATCAATATTCCTTTAATTTCTAGGATATGGCTCTGGTGCAAGTGGCAATGGAAAAGGAATAAAGGGGGAAACCCTTGGCACTGAACCCTCACGTCTTCCCTCAGTGCCAGGATACACCAAGGGACTTGTACAACCAGTTGAACCTAAACCTACCATTGGAGTACCAACAGAACTGAAACCTACAAGGATAGACCCATCTCTAATAACAAGCACAAAGGGTCCAAAACCTCAGATTCCCCAGATTCCCCAAATTCCCCAGATTCCACAGATACCCCAGGGCAAGCCTCCTAAGTTCATGGTGCCAGAATCAGCTCAGATGCTTCCCCAGAGTAAAATTCCTATACCTGATCCTGCACCATACGTCCCGGCTGGTCAAGGCCTCAAACCAGCAGCAGCTCTACCTTTTATACCCCAAGGACAATTTTCAGACTCTGAGCCTGCCCCATATGTCCATCAGGATAAAGCTTCCAAACTAAACCATCTATGTTTCGGTCCACAACAAACTCCGCAACCAGCTCCAGTAACATCACAAGAAAAATCTCAGAAAGCATTCAGCCCTGCTGTGGAAAAAGGTCTAAAGCCATTTTCTCCTCAGCCAGCTGTTCCTGAAGGTAAGTCTCTGAAACACCTGTTCAGACATTCGCTCCTGTCCCTCCTCAAGTTTCCAAACCCACTACTCTTGTCCACAAGTATCCAAAAATAAAGGGATCAAAACATGTAGTTACAGAACCAGCTGGACTTCAGACACTGGGTCTTTTATCCTCACCTGAACCAACCCCCGCTATGCCTCAGCTGAAGGGACCTAAAGTAGCACCTGGTAAAAGCCTGCGATCATCTGGGTGTTCATTAAAAGATCTGCATGTCCTGCATGATAAGTTTTGTCCTGCATGCCAGAGAACAGAATTTACTTTGGTGGGAAGTACAACAAAACCAAGTTTAACCCATGGTTGTATATTTAAATGCTTTCTTTTTATGACCAAAAATTAAACGTCCAATCTTCCAGACAAGGCAAGCCAACATTACATTACTGTGTGTTGGTAATGGTTAAAACCACTAGCTGCGCAAATTGCGCATTATACAAATGATGCCTGGATGATGGACTAAGCTGGTTGGACTAACCATGCAGAGCTGTATAAGACTACAGTGGTAGTATAGTTGGTAGAGCCCTTACCCCTTTCTGCTTCTGTGCTGTAAAATTCCTGACCCTGTTATCTCACACCAGATTCTAAAATAACTGGGATATGTGGAAAAACAATTCCATCATATTGTTCATGTATATATGTATTATGACAGAAAAAGGCATTCATCATCATCAACTGTTCGTTGACTTTAACCCGCATGAGGTCTTTATGTTTCTGAGAATTCCATCCCATAATTTCAATGTTGTTTTGTCTTTTTTGTATTGTGCCGTGTGTAAAATATGTTGAATATTTGTCCTGTTTTCCATTTCTGGTCCCAGTGAATCACTGTCTGTTTGCTGCATGTATGTTCTGTTTTGTAGTGATGTTCGTTTAGCGTCTTTTAACAGCATGGGGTTCTGCTTTGGTAGAAATTAAATCCAGAAGCTATTTACAGTCATGTGTTTGATCTACAGGATATGATCCTGCAGCATGGTACCCAAACAATGGTGGAGCTAAGCCTTTCAAACCAGGTAACACTTAGCTAATCACATTCACATCAGAACTAAAATTCAGCACACAATCATACATATAACTTCACTCATCACTGTGAACTACAGCTTTAAAAGTGCCAAATGCAGAGCAACATATGTCATGGGTGCTCTTACAAGCTGTACAAGGTACTGAATACTTTTCTGTGTTTGCTTCAGCTACCACCCAAAACATGCCAATGGTAGATTGTCAAATAGATTTGAGTGTCACCAAACAATTGAGGCATCCTATCCAGGATTAGTAGTGTGAACCAACTGAATGTTCGGCACTATAATATCTGCTTACATTTTTATTTATGGCTTGGTTTTACTGCATGATCATCTATACTAAATAACCCCGTAATGTTTTTAGGTTATGGACAAGGTGTTCTCCCTGGTTATGGATATGGAAATGGTAAGTCCGAGTACTATAACATCCATTTTTAATTAAATGATGATAATAAAGAAGTGCTTTTAATATATCAGTTGATGGATGTTTCTGCTTTTATTTCTTCAATCAAGGTCCAGCTGGCCTCGGTGAGCCAATCAAAGGCAACACTGGTAAGATAAAGCAATTTATTTTTATGACATGGATTTAACCACTAGCAGATAAACTACATATCCTTTGCAATGCAAAAAATATATTATCTTTACAAGGGTCACTTGTTTGTTCCCTCGGCTTCTTCCCAGAGTAAGAACTTCCAGATAATCTATCTATTTCCTCCAATCAATGTCAGGATCACCTTTTAGGTGTCTTCACACCTCATTGATTTGGCACAGTTTGGCACAGTTTGACAGGATGCGGTTCCTGTCACAACCCTCCTATTTTATCCAGGCTTGGGACCGGGACTGGGCTGTGCATCCTAGTGGCTAGGTATCTACAGGGCAATTCAGTGTCCCAACCCTGTGGCATGTTTTTGGACTGTGGAAGGAAACCAGAGCACCCACGCGGACACGCGAACAACATGCAAAATTTATACAGACGCATCTTAGGGGTTAGGGTACAGGACTACTAATCCGAAGGTTGCTAGTTCAAATATCACCACTCTAGTTGGGCCCTTGAGCAAGACCCTTTACTCTAATTTCTCAGACTGTATCCTGTACTGTAAGTCCCTTTGGATAAAGGCGTCTGCTGAATGCTTTAAATGAAAATGTAATGTAAATGTAATACAGAAAGGACCTAGATAACTCCAAGCTCTGCCACCAGAGGGTGCCAGTAGTTCACATTCCTGATAAAGATAAAGCGGGCGTCTTAGACTTATTATAGGGTCACAAGAGTATATGACCAAAAGTATGTGAACCCACGTTTTTTTTCCATTGCTATATCTTATTAAATGAGTTTGTAATGTATTAATGCATCTTGTTGACTAAACCTATATGTGTGTTTGTGTAGGAGGAATCGGACAGCTACCATACAATGGTGCCCCCATCATCCCCGCCGGACTGGATGGTAATATCTGAAAATGAAGGACGTTTATGGCATTTGTGTTGGTTTTATGATTTTATTTGAGACTGATTAGTGTTTTTAAACAGGGGGAAGCCAATTTGAACCCCAAACTGCTGAACTTAGTCCGGAGATGAAATCTGGTGGTCTTTACGGTATGTTAGCTTCTGTTCTATATCAAATATAATACTTTTTATATTTCCATTAGCAAAACAAAGAAACTTTTTTGTTTGTTGTATCACACATTTTTTTTTACCAATATATTGTTCACAGCACTAAATATTCTTATTAAAAAAGATTAAAAAACTGGTAAAACACCAATGCAAAACAACAGGTGGGTCACTGATTGAGTACAGCTGTTTGGGGTTATAAAAGGTATTAATATAGAATATGCATCTATAATTGTAGACATCAGGTTTTTAAGGAAAACAATATACTGTACTCACATACTGATGTAGAGCTCTATAAAACTCATCTATCATCTATCATAGGCTTGGTGTTTTAAGGTTCATTTATCTCAATTTGTGTACTTTGATAGGTGGGTCGTACGGTGCACAGCAAATAGGATTCGGCTCTGAAGGAAAACCTCAAGTCAGATATGGTAAATTAGAAAAAGTTACTTTTTAAAACAAAAAAATCAGATTCCATGGCATGTGATTCATTTTCTCTCTTTGCTGTTTATATAGGTATCGGTGGCCTGCATTTTGGTGGCTCTCCCACTGGATACAACTCTGATCCATATGCACAAAACGGTGTGTCTAAATTTCATAAAGGTGCCGTAGGGTCAAAAGTATGTGGAACTATTAGCTGGGTATTTGTTAAAAACATTATGAAGTTGTGGTTTCTATTATTCTGGCAAAGTTTTACTCAAGATTTCGGAGTGTCTGAGAATTTGTAGATTCTTATGTTAGAAACTTTGTTTAATGACTCTGATTGGCATTAAAATTCTCCACAACAAACACCAGATTAAGAGGTGTGTCCACATACTTCTGTGTGTATGTATTGGCCTTGTTTCCATACAGCTGCAGCTACAGCTGCTTTGTTGATGAGAACCTGTCTAAAAGTATCATAACTTTGTTTTTCAGGAAACCTTTACCCAGCACAGCCTTACTATGCTCCCCAAACTGGAAACTACAATCCTAAACCCCTCGGACTAAATCACAAATCCGCTGGAAAATATGGTACATGTTCACCTTCATACTGTATGTCTCCAAACTGTCGAGTCGCATTATTATGACCGCTAACGTAACATGCCTAACAGCTAAAAATGTCCCACATTGGTTGGAAGAGCATGACCAAGACTACCCTGCCACCCTAATTCCCCACATCTCCACGTTTCATCCAGCAGTTTTGGGATGCACGGATAACTTTGACATTTTACCAGGAGCTTACTGAGTACACTCCAAGCCCGTCTAGCCGCTGTCTATGCTGCACACGCTGTTAATTCTGGACATATGAGAGCAAATGGCATGTAAGGGGGTTCAGATCAGTTAATTTTCCTTATCCTAATTAGGGTCAGGGAGGGGTGCTGGAGCCGAACGCAGCCCAATTTAGGGGGTTGTTCTATTTTAATGCTTATGGTTTAGGAATCGGGTGTCCATAGAATGCTTGTGTAGTTTTTACATGACCTCTGGAGTCCTGTGTTTTAAACTCATTTTAACCTCTTTCTCTGTCTCTTCAGGTATGGGAGGATATCCTTACGGTGGCCAGCCTCTCAGCCCTGGCAGTGAGATCAAAACCTCTGCCAAATATGGTAATCCTGGTTATTCATATCACATGTATGTGAATTGTAAATATGCAAATACACAGATGAGACCAAACATCAGGATCGAGGATGCTTTCAAAACTACTTCTACTGAGCTGACCTTCAGAAGCATGGATTCCACACAACTTCTAACCTTGTGGTATCTGGTACCAGGACATTACAACCAACATGTCTGGTACCAGGACAGCTATACTGAGCTTGGCCAGACTTTTGTGTGACCTTTTTCCACTGCACCATTGCCCAGTGTTGGTGCTCTCAACAGTGGACAAGATTTAGAACGCATCCAGATGTACCCTGCACACTCAACAAATATATACCGATCGTGCATAACGTTATGTCACTTTCCTAATATTGTCTTGGTCCCCCTTTTGCTGCCAAAACATCCTGGCAACAGTAATGCACTGTGTATTCTGACACCTTTTTATCAGAACCAGCATTAACTTCTTCAGCAATTTGAGCTACGGTAGCTCGTCTGTTAGATCAGACTACACGAATCAGCTTTCGTTCCCACCTGCATCAATGAGTCTTGGCCGCCCAGGACCCTGTCACCGGTTTACCATTGTTACATTGGACAACTTTTGATAGATACTGACCTCTGCAGAGCACTGAGCTGCAGTTTTGGAGATCACAAGCCATCACAATTTGGCCTTCGTGATGCTTCTTTTTTACAAAATGTACTAATTGGTAATTCACAAATCAATTTCAAATAGCTATTATTATTGTTTCATCATTATTATTATTGCTGTTCATAGATTTAACTTATATACACATGGCCACAACATGCATGCCAGCAATAATCTAACGGATCAATATAAATTATGCTTCAGCTTCACAGTTATAGAAAAAAACATTGGCAGAGGAATAGATCATGAACATATTAGTATGTGTCCAGCTCTGCACACATCATACAAACATGAAGAGTGGTGAGCAACTTTGCAAGTGGCCACTAACCAAAAATCCAGCTTATTTCTTTACTGATTTGCATTGGCATCCTCACCTTTTAATTTCATACTTGCATACTTGTTGCCACCTTTCCAACATGCATAGATCTTCTTTTTCTTGTAGGAAATCCAGCAGTGCCCCTCCAACCACTCACTGATGGTCAGACAGTCAATCAGCCAGGTACACATATTGCTTCTGCTGGTTCTTCAGGCTTTCTGTGTGTTGCCAATACTTGCTTAATACTTTCAATACCTTCCTCCCTGCAGTGCAGCCTTCTAAAGCTCTGTCCTCCGGTCCTGCTATTGATGGAGTTAATCCGTTTGGTCAGTAATCATTTATAAACATATTACATGGACAAAAGTATACGGACGCCTCTCTAAGTATTGCTTTTAGGTAGTTAAGCCATAGACGCTAATTCTACGACCCATGTTTGGAGGGAAATGCTGTTGATTGAATGGGAACAGATTTAGACAGACACTTTTTTACAGCTGTGATAAACATGATTGAAGCCTGTATAGCTGCAAATTATGTTTGTCTGTGTTTTTTTAATTCAGTTCTTATGGTTTTGGAATGGTTGTCTACATACATTTGACCATATTGTGTAAATTGCAACACATATAATAAAGTTTATTGTCCGACCTTTGAATGTTTAATTACTCTGTCTCTCTCTCTCTCCCTCCCTCTGTGTGTGTGTGTGTGTGTGTGTGTGTGTGTGTGTGTGTGTGTGTGTGTGTGTGTGTGTGTGTGTGTGTGTGTTTGTGTTTCTTTCTTTCTTAGGAGAAGGTGAAGTTCCCCCACAGTCTTTTTCCCCTATAATGCATGGAGGTGCAGAGGAAAGCAGTGGTACAGTGATTAAATCCCTTATTTTATTTTTTTCTTGTGTCAAATTTTATTATATTGCATGGAATACAATACAGCTGTAGAGATATTTACAAAAACAACTATGGGTAACGTAAATAACTTAAAAACCAACATGTGTACAGCTTCCGATTGCTAAGGAATATACAGCCCTTACTAAAATTAAAAATGTAATAATGCTTTAGCTATACCAACCACGCATCATTATCTGAGCACTGACATATAAATTGAATGACAATAATTATCACGTCTTCACGGTACCTGGTAGTGAGTGGAATATAAAAGGATTTGAGGGATGGCTAGATAACTGGGTCAGAGCATCTGACTGCAGCTCTTGTTGGGTGTTCCTGGTCCTGCACTGTGTATCAAAACTGGTACAAGAAGTGGTACTGGAACAGTGGGAAGTGAATTATTTGAGAGCGAAGGCTTAAGAGAGAACTACCATAGATAAACACTACCCGTAGTTCTGAAGTGGATAAACAAAAAGGTTTATGATTAAAATGTTGTGTGCGTTCACCATATAAACAGGTCCACACTGTTTCATCATGTCTATATTTATTTATATATTAAATGAAATTTGTTTGTAATGGATGTGGTTTATTGCAGGACCAGTCAGCTATGTTAAAGGAGGAGTGCACACTGAAGGTGAATAATTCATCAAACATTAAGCCAAATTTACTGAAATGAATCTAAAGGACCCTGCATAGCCATGTCCTCTAGTTTCCATTGTGCAAATTAACCCACAATGCTGCAAAGAATCACTCTCATTATGTTTTTTTTTTTTTACATTTACACTGATTGATGGATTGGTTTATAAGTACATCATAGAAAACCTTTGAGTAAATTACACTCCATGTGCACTTCAATTGTGTTACTGAGTAATAATTCAAATATGTATCAATGTGCGTAACATATTTCTTTAAGCACTTTGGACTAAAAATAAACAAAAATGCTTTTGCATGTATTTTGCTGCTTGAGGTTGATCATATGGAAGCTAAGAGAAGCCAGCAATCAGTGGATGGAAAAGTTTAACTAGATATTTCACCATTCCTGTTCAGAAATCCAGATACAAAGTATTTGTTTGCAATATTAAGTATAGCTGCTAGAAAAGCAATCACAATCACACCTTCCATTAAAAATTGGTATGATATCTACAATTTGTTTTGTAATGGAAAGGATAACTTATTGGTTTAGGCTTCAGGAGGACATATTTGAGAAGATTTAGGAAAAGTGGAAGAGGTATATTCCACTGAAATGCTCCTCTTTTGTATAATCATGATTTATGACTCTGATGTTTCATTTCACTTAGGAATTGTGATTTCACTCACTAATCACACCAAGTTTTAAGTTTGAACTTTAATTTTGTTGATAAATTGAGAAAAACTAAATCACATTGTAAAGGAATTTAAACTACTGCATATGTACATGTCTTTTTATAAACATATCTTCTTTTCTACTTGTGAGATTCCAAATAAATAGAATTTATTAAAAAATCATTGCAGGATGACCTGTCAGCAGTGGAAACAAAAGGCTAACATTAGCATTTAGATGAATCAGAACAATGATCATATAAAACTCAAGAGAATAATGATGTCATTTAGTAACATTTGCGTTCTTCTCTGCCTTGTACCAGGTATCTTGTACCCCTCCACTCCCACTGCTGAGGCCTCCCTGGTCCCTCTGCAGGCTTTGGGAAACACCGCCGTCGCTCCGTTAACTACGTCCTCCCAGGCATCAACGCCACAGCAGATCCAAATTCAGCGTCAGCTCAAGGTCCAATTACAACCGCAGACCAAATCTTGGACAGGTTCAAATCATACATCAATTCTGATAATTCATTTCTTCATTTCATTATTATATGTCTCATAATTATTCTCTCTGTGCAGGAGGAAATGAAGGCCAGCACAACCTTAAAGGATTTTTAACAAATGGATATCAAGGTACTTCGGATACTCGATCACTTAAGTTTAGTAAGAACTAGTAGAACTGAATGAACCCCATTTAAATTTGCACTAATGTAAAGGAGATTCTGTCACATTAGTTCTGACAATGAATTCAGTAATAAGGTCATATAATTGGGCGACAGCGCCGGAATCACCGTCAGGGTTCCAATTCATCTCAAACGTCTTCAGAGTGCTGTGCAGAACACTGGACACTATATCAATAATTATACTGGTACAAGAAAAGACCTTCCCCAAACTTTTTAAACAAAGGCGAATGTGTATTTTAAATACTGTATTTAAATTTAGTTTGATTCCTGCTAAAGTCCTTGTTTAAAAGTGCATGTAAAAGTTTTTTATAGTATGTAGGGGTTTCCTCCAGGAGCTCGTGTTTCCTCCAACAGCACACACAGTACACAAACTGAAACTATGTTAAGCTATTTACACACGTTTTCCTTTCTTCTTTTCCAGGTTAACTGAGAAGAAGAGGCGCTGAATATCTTTTCCTTTTTTAAGTAATAGTTGTATATTTATCATCTGTCTTTTTCCTCAGCAAACAATCTAAAGACTGCAAATTTTTTCATGGTTTTTTTTTTTTTTGCACATTTGATTAAACCCGTCACCACCTAAAGTTCATGCTTTTATTATTTTGGTGTTTTATTTTAACTGTGAACAAAATAATTTATTCAACATGAAGGAAATGTTTCTGTTTTTCTGGTTGCAGTGACTGATGTCACACAATGTTCCGTTTTTAATAAAAAGGGAGAGAAATAAAAGCTGCTCACTCTTTCTTTTTAAATACAGTTTCTCCACACTTGTTGTACGAGATGTTGTTTTCTGAGTCAAAAATACACACACTGAGCACTTTACTAAGAACACCTGGTGCGTAAGTTACCATACAGTTATACACAGTCAATGATTACACAGTCACATAATAACAACCTCCAGCTAAAATAAGCAGCACGGACAGCAGCTAGGGCTTGAAGTGACTCAGTTAGGTCTGGGGAATTAGGGGGTCAGGGTTGTACTTGGATGTCTTTTCCAACCAGTGTGGGACATTTCTATGGCAATACCATCTCTGAGGTTATGGCATTAGATTTGTGATCAGAAGGTCCCGAGCAAGCCCATAACTCACAAATACAATGTACTCTAAATTCAGTGTACAGCAAGTTTAAGGTGCTTTAGATAAAAATATGTTCCATCTGAGACTGTGCAGACCACTTCTTCCATACCAAACTCACTCAAGAGTCATTATTAACCATGAAAGGACTTGTTTCCACAATGCTGGAATCATTTGTATATTTAATAATATATGCATTTTTAATATATCTGTTAGTTGTGATTAGGAGCAGTTGTAGAGCATTGGTTAAGTTACTGGACTAGTAATCAAGTCGTTAATTGAAGTCCCAGCACTGCCAAGTTGCCATTGTTGGGGCCCTTAAGCCTCTTAGACTTACACCGTCACAGTAAGTTTAAGTTGCTTTGGTAAAACAATGCTTTCTAAATGTATCTGTGTTCAATTGTCACTCATTATGAGGGGTGTGCAAATACTTTTGGCTATAAAGAATATCTGTAGGTTTCTGTGTTTGGGATTTATTTTCCCTGCAAGCTAGTTTTATTCAGGCCCAGGATCAACTCTCAGTCAGCCCAGGAGGAAGAGTTCAGTATGAGACACACCCTAATCCTACAATGTAAATCCTGATGGTGGTGGAGGAGGACTCTGTAGTCACAGGACGACCTGATGCACAGGTGAGATGCTGTCGATCCAGGATCTGGACGTGCTGCCATTTTCTCTTGTAGACAGACAGTAATTGCTTTATTGGCAGCACTGCAGGGTGTCAGGGTCACAGCTGAACCATGGGGTTTGTTGCAGTGCCAAGACTTTTGGACTTTAAGAGCTCCCCATCGCACCTTCAGTTCAACAGGTACGTCCTGACTGGGTACCGACCCGTGTCCACCTTTACTGGATGCTTACGAAGTCTCCTCTACGTGCACAATGAATCCGGAAACATCTACACACACGGTAAGGAGGGCGGCGGTGACATCACCTGCACCTCTATCTCTTCTCTTTGACCTTTGATGCTCAGAAGGGCATGCATTCAATATCTGAGGTGTTTTATTTTGTTTATTTGTTTATTTATTTTGATTTTTTTGCCAATTTTTACTTTTAAAAGATTTTAATTTTTCACACAGTTACATATCATTACTATTTTTTGTGTGTGAAATCTCAATGATCTTGTAGTGAAAGTTTTATTTCACACATTGACTTGCTTTATTAAAGACTTTGAAGATCAAACTACACCACTGTCTTTATTAAATATGGAGTTTAAATTATTTCTGTCTAAATACAGGGTACAAGCGTAGTGGGTAAATATTTGCAACTTAAAGGCTGAGCTGTCAAATCCCAGCTCTGCCATGCAGCCACTATTTGGCCCTTCATTAAGGCCCTTAACCCTCTCTTGTCCTGTGGTGCTATACATGGTCTGACCCTGCGCTCTGACCCCATCTTCCAAACAAGCTGAGATATATGAAGAATTATTTTTGTTGTACTCACCATATCTGATACGCATGATTGAAAAAGAGGGTCGACATAAGCCCAGTGGACCACGCTACTCCTTATTCATTGTTCCACCGACTAGGGGGTAGACACTGGTCTTGAGCCTCAGCTGCTATACATATAGTAATTTAGTTTTATTTTAAACATACTATAAAGTAGTATGAGATGTGAGTGTGAACGGTATTAAAACAGATTAGCAGTAATCTGGGTAGGTGTTCCATTTAACCTGGAAATGATCCTGTTACAGGAAGGTTAAGAACACGGTCCGAGACAAAGATTTACATTTGTGGAACTGCATTTGCATTCCTTTAAGGTAAAGGCAAAAATTTTGGACCAAGGTATCACCTGTAATAAAACCAGGACCTCCATGTTCCACCTATGTCATTTAAGAGATCAGAAGCAGTCAAGACTGAGTGAGCTTGTAGTCTATAATGTTTTTCAAATTCTTAATAAATAGAGTTTAAAAAGAGCAGAAATTTATTGAAGACCTCTTGTTATTACCCAACATGCCCTTTGGTGATTTCCGCTGGCTTCAAAACACCCTTGGCGAGTGAGGCAGGCTGCAAACTGAGAGTGACCCTGGCAAGAAAAAGAACACTTGAAGTGAACCAGACTCAGCTGGACTCCATTCTCCTTCTTAAAAACCTATTTAATCTTCATAATCGTAATAATAAACAATTAATTGGAGTTCTTCATTATTCAGTCAATTACTCAGTATGTAATAAAAGTTTGGAGTGAATTCTAGACATTTTCAGAGGAGCAGCGTTGTTGGCACTTCCATGCTTCAACCTCGGGTGGGTAAACAGGTTCCTCTCTGAATCACTTGGGGGTAAAACAACAAAATATGTAGTAAAATGTGAACTCATTAGGAGTAGGTTGTCAGTTTTGCGGCATGGTTGAGCATTAAGAAGTCCGAAAGACATTCTACCGGACCGACCTTGGACCGTCAACAGACCCTAAGCACATTAGAGCGATTAAAAATGTTCAGCATCCACACAACAGAGAGATTACCTTCAGTACCAGATTACCCCCTGCACCAGATTACCTCCAGTGTGGCCCGCCTTGAGAGTGAGATCACCTCCGAGCAGAGATTCAAATTTCTTATTTACATCAGCAGCTGTTCCTTTGAATATTCTCCAGTGGAGTGACTAGATGACATCATCCACCTTGTTAGAGGTCTTACTCTGGGCTGTGTCTCAAATCAAGCACTCTGTACTATAGAC
>JAYDZG010000008.1:17581163-17591327 GCA_034509265.1 Microcambeva bendego | reverse complement strand
TGAAGTTAGAAGCAGGACAATAAATGAGCATAAGAATTAGAGATAGTTAGACAAGGACCAAATTGCAATGTACTGTGTAAGAACATCTGCAAAACTGCAGCTCTTGTGGGGTGTTCCTGTCTGCAGTGGTCAGTATTTATCGAAAGTGGAACAAGGAAGGACAACAGGGTCTTGGATGGCCAAGGCTCATTGATGGATGTGGGGAGCGAAGGCTGACCATGATGTGATTTAACAGATGAGCTAATATAGCTCAGAATACTGAAGAAGTTAATGGTGGTTCTGATCTTACCATACACAGTTACAGGTGGACCAACACAATATTAGGAAGGTTGTCATAATGTTATTTCTGATCGATGTGTTTGTAAAAAAGGAAATGTGTACCAAAAAAATTCATTTGTATGAACCCATTTATTTATACAGCATTCTGGTCTTGAACTGTATGAACCGAATGAACTTCTAGGTTGAGCTGCAAATGACATAATTAAATGTCACTTTATTACTTCGGTAGACTGTTGTAGGCTTTTCTGAGTCTCCTGTATGATACAGGTAGTGTTTTATGAAATGACAGCCTGAATTTGTGATTATTCTGGCTGTGGTTGGATAGGAATCATCATCCCAACAAGGTCCAGTTTAATACCCTCAAAGTTTTTTAACAAGTGAACTTTTAACCCCTCACACTACTCGAAGTCAAGACACATAACATTGTCCAAGTGAGCTAGGGTAAGATCGTGTAATGTGTCTTAAATTTAATGTTCCACCACTTGTACAAAATAAAATATCTAACACCTTTGCCACTTTCACTTTTCCCCTTTGACCTCCTCAGCAGAAGCCATTTGAGCCATCAGTCATTGACCCCCCTGATTACCCGCCGTCTTCTGTCTCACTCTCTCACCTTCTCCTCTCTCCTTATTCCACTGACCATGCATGTTCCAAAAACAGCTCTCCCTTTCAATTCGGCACAGCCCCCCAACACTCTAAGCCCTCAGGGTTCCTGTCCAAGTCTGAATCCCTCTGCTATGACCACACCTTTCTAAACCATAAGCAACGAAGCCGACTCCATGGGGCGTTGCCGCTACCTGGCTCGGCCAATAGGGTGAATGCCAGGGGTATAAAACACCGCCCCGGTTTGGGTTCGATCGCTCTTTCTGTCAGTCCGGCACTCCTGTAAGGAGGGGAGTCAAAGTAACAGGGACAGACGTCTTGGTCCAACAGATCAGCAAGAAATAAACAAACGGATAGATAAAGGCTCTCAAGCCAGGCCTGTTTCACTCCTGAAGATCCTTCAGCCCTAGTAGGATGGAGGACGCCCACGCCAAGACCTCCCCTGAGGTCATCGCCTACTTCGGGGTCAACGAGAACACCGGTCTCTCACCTGACCAATTCAAGAAGAACTTGGCCAAGTACGGTCACAATGGTAAGAAATATATTGGAGACTTTTGAAGCTCAAGCTTTGCAGATAGATCCCGTCGTTCAACGGGTTCATAGTTTTAACTCCAAAAATTTGGGGACCTTTCATACAACAAAGACCAAATTCTTACAGGCTTAAAGTGACATCAACAGGTTGAGTAGAAGTTTAGAAGCTGGGCTTTAAAATAGCTCAAAAGCAGAGCATAAGGAGACAGGTGATGGTGCAAGGGCCTGGCCGTGGTGATTTGAGAAGACCGATTTCATGAGTGGTATTCTGTAAGGGGGGGCGGGGGTGAGAGATGCAGAAATGCAGAAATGCAGCTGGCATTGCAGACTTATGATGCACACACCAGAGCCAGGAGAAAGCTTTACAGATCTTGAAATCTTTACCATGGCTGATAGATCTTTGCTGATCGATTGTCATTATTGTTTTTGGAGTCTAACAGGCTTTAATAAAACACAATTTGCTTATTTATTAGTTTACTTAAGTGTTTATAGATCAAAAATTCATTTCTTGTCAAGCAATATGTACAGCCTTCTTAGTGCCCTTTTGTCTGTAGAGTCCAAAAGCTTAAAAGACATTCTAGTCTCATAAACCTCAATTATTAATAATAAATGCTTGTTAAATAAATAAAATAAAACTTAAAAATCACAAGAATATATAAAATACAAATGTTCTTTCCAAATAAGCAAAGGTATCATCAAATGATCTGTTTAGATGCAAGTATTTATCAGCTTCTAACCCTTTTTCCCCTTTTCTTTGCTCTTTCCTTTAACCTGCTCCTCGTGATGCACCTCCCAGAGCTGCCAGCTGAGGAGGGTAGGTATACATCTCAATCATTTAAATGTTATATTTGTTAAGTAACTAACACTCAAGCCAATTATCCTTTGGCTCTATCACCTTGGGATAAATTGACTCCAAGAACAGAATCTTATCCATGATATCGCTCCACATCTTACAGGAAAATCCATCTGGGAGCTGGTGATTGAGCAGTTTGAAGATCTGCTCGTCCGAATCCTGCTGCTCGCCGCCTGCATCTCTTTTGTGAGTAAAACTAGAGTTTGAACACGGAAAATCCAAAATGTAGGAGATTTGTGCTTATAAGAGGTCTTGTTGCATTGTTAGTATACACAACTATTATAAACATAATTGAAATCTTGACCGCTATTGACTTCCTTCTCCTGTCAGTTTTAATCTAACAATCATTTTAAAAGAAGTCACAATTAGATGCACCGTCATTTGATTTCACAAACAAATACCTGATGGTTTTGCACCATTGGTTGCTAGAATTAAAGCTTAAGGTTCAGAATCAAAGCTTTACTTTTTCCAACATCTGCTCATTGATACCATTTAAGGTGCCACCTGCCAATTTGGCCTGGCTGCTATAGAATTTTTTTTTGCAAATATAAGCAGCCCAAGAGACAGCTATAGGTGGTGTAACAGAAGCCGCTAGAGGTTCAACACTCACCCCAAATAGATTCCATAAGAACTAATCAGAGTATGTTTGACATTAGGTCATCATCACAGCATCGTAAGATTTCCTTCAAGGCGTCTTCGGATCCTCCTCTTTTTCACAAGTGCGCTTCTTTTGGGGAGGGTGGGTGACACGCAGGGGTATCGATTGCTCCTGCCCTCCACCCCTTATGCCTGTGGCAGCTGTCTTAATGGCCTTAGAAGGAAAATATTGAAGAGCGCAGTGAGAGACGTTTATTTTAAGAAAAGATTCGAGCCTGGCAGAGAAACCTAATCTCTCAGCAAAGGTCAAGACCAAGAGAAGGTGGGAAAGGGTGCCCAAGAACGAGGTACAAAAGTGGGAGGCCGAAGGAAAAAGGGAGGGCCGGCATCAGGGTGTGAGATGTTCAGTCCAGCACTGTTTTGCAATAACGTTGTGTAACAGCATCTGCAATATGACCACTAGGATTATTTGAGAAGATCAAAACATCGAATGAAGGAACACACATAAAATATATAAATAATACAGGATAAACAGTGATCAGAAAATGTAAAACATATATTTATTCTACAGTTTATCGATTAGTTAGTGTTCAATCATGATTTCTAATGCAAACTTCTGCAAATTACACTGGTGATATCTAATATAATAAAATAATAACAATCAATATTAGAAGCAATAATTTATCAATCAATATTAGCAGGTTTTAATCAGGTCATTAGTTTAAACCCACTATACACAATTGTAATTCATGTACATATTTAAAATTGTCATTTATTAATATTTAATAATATATTGTGGCATCTGCAAGAAACATTTTTTAATTACATGAATGTTTGAAAATATATACGCCCTATTTATATGTGTTATGTTAATACAATTGCAGACATAAATTGATTATATACACAAATACAAAATATATTTATAGGACTTTTCTATATGTACACACATTGTAATTTGGGTATTTCATGTTGTAAACTCACATGTACATAAACATATATGAAACAAACTTTATTCATATTGGGGCAGATCTGTCATATATTATATTTCTGCATGGGTCACCACTGCCAGACTGCATGGTGGGTTATTAAGCAAGAATCACTTAACACAATTGTGTAACATAAACAATAAATTAATGCAAATGCAATTTCTAAATGAATCATGCATTTGAGTACAAAAGTTTTTTTCTCTTTTAGCTGATCCCATTAGGTGTTGCAGATAGTGATACACATTATTGATTTGGCATAGGGCTTGGAGCCGGCGCTACAGTGCACTGGTTTATGCATCCAGTGGAGTGTCTCCAATTAACCTGATTGCCAATTTTTGGAAATTTTTCAAATCCTATCTCTGCCATGCAGCCGCTGTGGACCATACAATGGCTGACACTGCTTTCACCTCAGCTTCCAGACATGCTGGGATACGCAAAGAAAGAATTTAGGAATATGTGTTTTTGTAAAGGTAAATACTACCAGGTTATAAACCCTGATCTTGGTTTGTTCCTGTGCAGGTGCTGGCTTGGTTTGAGGAAGGTGAGGAGACCGTCACAGCCTTCGTCGAGCCCTTCGTCATTCTGCTTATTCTTATCGCCAATGCTGTTGTGGGAGTGTGGCAGGTCAGCAGCCAGTCATACTCAAAAACGCTCTAGCAACGTACCAATATAAAACACGGCGTGATACCAATCAAATTCTGACTTTAACAGGAGCGTAATGCGGAGAGCGCCATTGAGGCTCTTAAGGAGTATGAGCCTGAGATGGGCAAAGTCTACCGAGCTGACAGAAAGAGCGTGCAGAGGATCAAGGCCAGAGAGATCGTCCCTGGTGACATTGTGGAAGTGTCCGGTGAGATGTCTGCACTTTTGCCTGTCCCATGTCTTTTTTCTTATTCTGTCTATCTTGGCCTTGCCCTGGTACATTTTTCAACCTTATCTTGATCTTAATTGGCACTAGTCAGGACCCACAACCAGCAGGCTGTTGACCGATACTGGTCCGTGAGTCATTTATTATCAGGCCGTACAGAAAGTGTAAATCATTTCCAGAACACTTCAGAGCATAGCATCTCTTTTTAGTGGTAGCAAAGTAAATGTCACTGCACAGTAAAAAGCTAATATGCTTACAAAGCCCAGTAGTATCCCTGTATGATTCTAACACACCGGCTGTGGTCTGATAGAGTAGAACATATACATGCAAAATTACGACATATGATGCCTGTGAAATGTTAATCCTTTATATGAGAATAAAATCTTTACATGCTGGATGACTAGTATTGGCCTGTAATTCAGCTTCAACGATATTGCCACATATTAGCAAGATTATAAATACATCCCTGACACCTGCTTCTTCTTCTATCGACGCTCTTTTATTAACACTCTGAATACAATCTGAACTAATTCTTTTAGAGGTATTCTAACATCATGACATCATGCAAAATGGCTTATGTTTTTTCCTCTTCAATCCTAGTTGGTGACAAAGTCCCTGCTGACATCAGAATCATCGCCATCCGTTCCACCACTCTGCGTGTTGATCAGTCTATTCTCACCGGTATGTTTGAATTTCCTAATAAGATGTATACATACAACACTGGTGCCAGAAGTATGTGGATCCTCCTTCCATTTTTCACCAGCTTGAACCCTTTTAGGATTAATTGAAACCTGGATAATTGGAAAGCTAAACCTCCCGACCCAACATCAGTGCCTGAATAGGCCCAAATGACCCACATACACTTTCCAAAATCTTATTGGAAGCCAAGTAGAGGTTATCATTGTTACATGGGGGTGGAGAATCCATGATCATGTGTCCACATCTCTACTGCTGTTTGGAGAAATCTGGGATCTAGTAGACTCCATAACACGATGTGATTATCTTGTCTTCTCCAGGTGAGTCCGTCAGTGTGATCAAGCACACCGACCCCGTCCCTGACCTCAGAGCCGTCAACCAGGACAAGAAGAACATGCTTTTCTCTGTGAGTTTTCAACCAAGCAACTTTTACATTTGCATCCATCCATCCATCCATCCATCCATCCATCCATCCATCCATTCATAGAAAATGTACTCCTTCATTCCATTTCCCTTTTCTCCTTTCATCCAGGGCACCAACATCGCTGCCGGTAAGGCCATCGGCGTCTGCATCGCCACCGGCGTCGCCACTGAGATCGGTAAGATCCGTGACCAGATGGCCGCCACCGAGCAGGAGAAGACCCCACTGCAACAGAAGCTGGATGAGTTCGGTGAGCAGCTCTCCAAGGTTATCTCCCTGATCTGCGTCGCTGTCTGGATGATCAACATCGGCCACTTCAACGACCCCGTCCACGGCGGCTCATGGATCCGCGGTGCCGTCTACTACTTCAAGATTGCTGTCGCCCTGGCTGTGGCTGCCATCCCTGAGGGTGAGAATAAACAAATCACTCAGTTTATTTGTAAACCTACATAAAGCCCGGTCCTGTTACCTGGTTAAAAAAACCTCTGTCATTGTGTTAGCAGTGAGAGGAAACCACAATTTCAGTCTAGTGTTTATCGTAATTAGTCGCATCTAATCATCCATTCATTCCCATTACCTGGTTTGTATCTCCTGATTATAGATAGGGAGAACATTCAAAACTCAGAAGTGCAAATCAAACCTAAAATGCTTATGCTTGAGGTTTATTTTCAATTTTCCTTTAGTATTTTAAATTCTGTTAACAGATGTATTTATGTTGGTTTACATTATTTATGTTATAATGTTGCTTAAGTTGGTTAAGCATTTATATATACATATATATATATATAATTTATGTTGGTATATATTTTAATGTATTTCTTTTATGCATATGTATTTATTAGTTTTGTATTTACTTTATTTTATTTATTATTTCTGAATCTGTTTAATGTATCTTTATTTGTATGTATTTATTACACTTTTATGTAAATGTAGTTATCATTTATCATCAGATCAGTTGATTTAATACGAGTGTTTTCATGTTATGCAGGTCTGCCTGCTGTCATCACTACTTGTCTGGCTCTTGGTACTCGCCGTATGGCCAAGAAGAACGCCATTGTCCGTTCTCTGCCCTCTGTGGAGACTCTGGGCTGCACCTCTGTCATCTGCTCTGATAAAACCGGCACCCTCACCACCAACCAGATGTGTGTCACCAAGGTGGGTGTCAGCAATAAGAAAACATACACCTGAAATAATCAGTTAGGGGACATTTTTTTAATTTAGTGTTTAATAATTAAAACAGCTTATTATTAAATACATTATGAAATATTTATTGTTTCGACAGATGTTCATTATTGATAGAGTGGACGGTGATCATGTGGCCCTGGACTGCTTTGATATCTCTGGCTCTAAATACACCCCTGAGGGAGAGGTGTAAGTACATCCTGACACACACAAATGCACGCACACACACACACACACACACACACACATACACTCATCATTAAACTGATTGATTGTTTTGCTCTTTCAGAACTAAAGGTGGTGCTAAAGTGGACTGCAGTCAGTACGATGGTCTGGTTGAGCTGTCCACCATCTGTGCCCTGTGTAACGACTCCTCTCTGGACTACAACGAGGTGAGAAACACTGTTCAGATCTAGAAACTCGCTCCCACTTAACAAATATTGAAGTCTATTAATGTCTCAGTACATTCATTTTTTTTATTCTAAAACATTCATAATTACATTTAGAAGTCCAATTTTAATTTGCACTAATGATCCTTAGTCATCTATATCAATGTTATGGGCACTTTTCAGCAACCTGTAGAATACCAAGCTTTTAGAACCATTAAATTTGCTAAAAATGTAAAGAAAAACAACAGAAGTAACACGACAACCCAATGATATACAATAGAAACTAGAACGTAAATAAATTTCTTTCCATTAGATATCATTATATTTTAATCAACTTTTTTATTGGCCACATAACATTGGGTCTGTGTAGACACCAGCCCAGCCAACCTCACCACAGAGATTTGAGTATGCAAACAGAATCATAGTGGTTAAGGTACTGGACTAGTAATCCGAAGGATGCCTGTTGAAACCACTGTTAGGCTGCTGCTGTTATCATCAGCATTTATATTTTTACCATTAGTATTATATTTTTATTTTTTGTTTACTATTATCATTATTTTAATAATACCGTATTTCCATCTTGGTTTTTATTTTGTTTTAGCAAATTTAATATAAAATGATTATTGGTTCTCAGGTTGGATATCAAAAGGGATGAAAGGGAACAAAAATGGAGCATTAAAAATAAATGGGGAGTCAGAAATGACTAAAACCACACAAAGTAAAAAAAAATAACCATTAGGCTGATTTTAGGTTGTATTTTTAATTATATAATATAATGAATTAAAATGTCTACTGTCAAATTATGCTGCCCCATTCAAAGAATTTGAATTCACATCAACTAAAATGAAACATTACTCGTAAACCTGTATGTGCGAGTTTATCATACATGCTGATCTTCTCCTCTACGATTGACTCCACAGTCTAAGAAGATCTATGAGAAGGTTGGTGAGGCCACTGAAACCGCCCTGTGCTGCCTGGTGGAGAAGATGAACGTGTTCAAGAGCAGCGTTAACAACTTGTCCCCTGTTGAGAGATCTAATGCCTGTTGCAGTGTGAGTTCCATGTTCATAATTTACATGCAAAGTATCTATTTTCATTTCTAGTCAGTCTCTGTCTGCCAACTGTATTATCTTTTCAGACTTGTTTGATAGGGCACTTAGCAAGAGTTTTCAACACTCTCAGAAGTCTAAGCTGTGTTTAATACAATACTTCAACCACTGAACTACCACTGCCCACAATTAATAAACAATGATGAATTTTACTGATGTATCTTGAAAGAATTTTTAATTAATTAAGTAGGTTTCTGGTGTGTAACAGGTTGTGAAGCAGCTGATGAAGAAGAACTTCACCCTTGAGTTCTCCCGTGACAGGAAGTCCATGTCTGTTTTCTGCACCCCCACCAAGGGAGATGGTGGCCCCAAGATGTTTGTGAAGGTGAGTTCTCTCCATATTTTCATTCCTCCCTTCCTATAATTTTATTCTTCTCACTTGACTTAACTCTTGCCTCTTTTCTTCCTTGACCAACAGGGTGCCCCAGAGGGTGTGATTGACAGGTGTGCCTATGTGCGTGTTGGCTCTACCCGTGTGCCCCTGACCGGTCCCATCAAGGAGAAGATCCTGACCATCATTAAGGAATGGGGTACCGGCCGTGACACTCTGCGTTGCCTGGCTCTTGCCACCCGTGACACACCATTGAAGGTTGAGGAGATGAAACTTGAAGACTCCACCAAATTCGCTGATTATGAGGTCAGTGTCCCCGATCACAAACCACTGCCACTACATACAATGTAATCACAGTGTGCATGTGTCCCAAGCAATGACATAAACACAATCATCTTAACTCATTTCACACATTTCATTCCACAAACAGAATTCCCTAGATAGTGCACATAAACATCTTCAGGAACGTCTGGATAGTGGCCAGATGTATCACTTAAATGTGGCCACGTCTTATTCCAACAACAGGATTACATAGGTAGTGCACAGAAGCCCAAAATGCATCACAATCTTTCAGCATAGCCCAATTCACAAACCCTATTCACTTTGCAGACTAGATCAAGGTATTTAAAATCCTGTGAGCCAAAGAAACAACTAACAGAAAATAAACACAACATTAATGTGTACACACTTGTGGATGCTTAACATTACATCTTATAAACCACAGTGCAATCAGATTGCCACCATTTTTTTAGGCTTGCTTGAAAAAAAAAGTTAATTTGTATGATCGTTTTTCTTCTCTCAGACTGACCTGACCTTCGTTGGCTGCGTTGGTATGCTGGATCCTCCCCGTAAAGAAGTCACTGGCTCCATCGAACTTTGCAGGGCTGCTGGCATCCGTGTCATCATGATCACTGGTACATAATTCAACATATAATTCTATCAATATATAAAATAACATTAAAAACACTGTGGGATAAAAAAATTGGAATGGATGACGAGCTGGTGTTCAACAATTATAATTATGGCTTTTCAAAATTCAGGAGACTCGCCGATTTCACAGGTTTTTAAAGAATGGTGAAACATTTCCTGTCAGTCATTATTGACAAAATTAAAGGACTGAATAAATAGAAGCTTCAATACACAGCGCAGTTGACAATATTGCTGAAATTTAAAGCTAAAACATCCAGCAATGTTAACAGCAATGTTGCGTAGGATTGCTAACATTGGGGTACTATAAAGACAGAGTGTAATGAATTGGGTAGTAACTCAATGTTGTGCACAAATCCCTGACCCTAACTCTAATGAACAATTTTGAAATG
>JAYDZG010000008.1:17569944-17581020 GCA_034509265.1 Microcambeva bendego | reverse complement strand
GAAATTCAGGAGACTTGCCGATTTCACAGGTTTTTAAAGAATGGTGAAACATTTCCTGTCAGTCATTATTGACAAAATTAAATGACTGAATAAACAGAAGCTTCAATACACAGCGCAGTTGACAATAATGCTCAAATGTAAAGCTAAAACATCCAGCAATGTTAACAGCAATGTTGCGTAGGATTGCTAACATTGGGGTACTATAAAGACAGAATGTAATGAATTGGGTAGTAACTCAATGTTGTGCACAAAGCCCTGACCCTAACTCTAATGAACAATTTTGAAATGAACTAAACTTTTAAAAAACTTTTGGCATCACAAATGTTCTTTTAACTAAATAGGCCTAAATCCCTGAACACTACAAAATCTTGTCAAATGCTCTTCAAGAGCAGTGGAGGTGGTTGGTCATCTCCAGTTTGGAATGGGATGTCCAACCATCTCTTAGTCATGTGTGTGCCTAGACGTATTAACTCTAGTCTTTGAAGGTAAGTTTTCTAGCCACTGTTGATGCTCAACAGGGATTTTTGGTCTGTCAATACTGGATTCTGTACAGCTGCTCAGACACAATTGCTTTGACTTGACTTAAAATGTTGAGAATACCTGAGCGGCATCACAAACAAGCTTTGTTTTGGTCAGTCAGGGTGTTGATCAGGTTTGATCTGAAACTCCAAAATTGCAAGCCCCAATCAAGAATATCAAACACTTTTTCTCTTAGGTGACAACAAGGGTACCGCTGTGGCTATCTGCCGTCGTATTGGCATCTTCAGTGAGGAAGAGGATGTGACCGGCAGAGCCTACACTGGCCGTGAGTTTGACGACCTGCCCCGCACCGAACAGAGTGAAGCTGTCACCCGTGCTTGTTGCTTCGCCCGTGTCGAGCCTTCCCACAAATCCAAGATTGTTGAGTTTCTCCAGGGTTACGATGAGATTACTGCCATGGTGAGTGGTCCACACTAGCAAGAACATCAATACATTGAGTGACAATAAGATGAAAGTGCTGACACATGCTTCCTCCTTTTCCCTGGCTGTGGATTCAAAATTCAAAACCAAATTTTAAAGACTTTCCCTTTTTTGGCCACACAAGTTCATTGAATGAATTTTGATCTTCTCCTCTCCCCAGACTGGTGATGGTGTGAATGATGCCCCCGCTTTGAAGAAGGCGGAGATTGGTATTGCCATGGGCTCTGGCACTGCCGTTGCCAAGTCAGCCTCTGAGATGGTCCTGGCCGATGACAACTTCTCCTCCATTGTGGCCGCTGTTGAGGAAGGCAGAGCAATCTACAACAACATGAAGCAGTTCATCCGCTACCTGATCTCCTCCAATGTCGGAGAGGTCGTCTGGTGAGAAATTGACTCATATTTGCTGTGTCATCTAATCAGACACAATAAATGGAACATGTTAAAAATATGTCATCTTGTTTGTTCCTTGCAGTATTTTCCTGACCGCTGCTCTCGGCCTCCCTGAGGCTCTGATCCCAGTCCAGCTGCTGTGGGTGAACCTGGTTACTGATGGTCTGCCCGCCACCGCTCTTGGCTTCAACCCACCTGATCTTGACATCATGGGCAAGGCACCCCGTTCCCCCAAGGAGCCCCTTATCTCTGGCTGGCTCTTCTTCAGATACCTTGCCATTGGTGGTAAGTGGGTGTGGGACTTCAAGTATATTTTGATAAAAGCTGTACCTTATATGATCAATTGATCTATACTGTACAACACAGAAACCAGACAGACAATATGGCCAAAAGCATTTTGCCATTAGCAATTGGTGAAGATGGGTGTCCAAATATTTTTGGCCATATAAATTTTGAAAGGGTCTGTAAAGTTTCTCTTCTGTTATTTAAAAAAAAAAAAAAAGAACACTTAATTCTTATTTTCCCTTTCTGATAGGATACGTCGGTGCTGCCACTGTCGGAGCTGCCGCTTACTGGTTCCTGTATGATGATGAGGGTCCAAAAGTTACCTATTACCAGCTGGTGAGCACTCACTCCTCATGCCTGTGATCATTTCTTTACTTAATCCAGAATTCATGACTAAACCGATCTTGCTTTGTGGTCCAGTCCCACTTCATGCAGTGCCACGATGAAAACGAAGACTTCGCTGGCGTTGAGTGCGAGGTGTTTGAGGCTGCTCCTCCCATGACCATGGCCCTGTCTGTGCTGGTCACCATCGAGATGTGCAATGCCCTTAACAGGTTAAATCCCGTCCTTACCTCATCTAATATCAGATCCTAAACCCTTCAGAGTCATGGGTTTGATTCAGAGTTTTTTTATTTATGCTCCACAAAGCTTCATTGTGATGGCTGTTTAGAAATTTATGGTCCTGAATTGTTTTTAAATTGAGATTCGTTTCATGTATTTATGGCCTAGAAGGTTTAATTGGGATCGATTTGATGGATTTATTACCCACAAGGTAACATTAGGATTTCAGTTCATGGTTTCATTGTGATTTGTTGTGAGAATCTATACCCCAAATATTTTATTAGGATTAGTTTTATGATCTTGGTTTTATGGTTTGGATGGTTTCATTGGGATTGCTTTTTGAGTTTATGGAATAGATCCGCAGCAAAATCTTGGTTCTACTTTTGTTCTCTTTGTTCATGCAAATCTGTAATTTATTTCTGCACAATTTTGTTTATTCAGTAGTTTGACCTGTTATTTAATTATATGTCTGCACTTTGCCAGCTTGTCTGAGAACCAGTCTCTGGTTCGTATGCCACCATGGAGCAACGGCTGGCTGTTGTCCGCCATGACCCTCTCCATGTCCCTGCACTTCATGATTATCTATGTGGACCCCCTGCCCGTAAGATTTTTTAAAAATATATTCTAGCTTGTTAAAATATCACAGTGATAAGATATTCATGAATATTGACATTGTCTGGTTTTGTCAAACTGCAGATGGTTTTCAAGCTGACCCACTTGAACGTAGAACAATGGATGGTGGTGTTGAAGCTTTCCTTCCCTGTCATCCTCATTGATGAGGTGTTGAAGTTTGTTGCCCGCAACTACTTGGATGGTAAGACCAATAAGAAACAATCTGACTTATTAACCAAATGTGTCTTAAAATTCATTTTAATAGTGTAACTACTTTGTATGAATAACTTTAATGTTGAACTGGTGAAATTGTGGAATAGATAACTAATATATAACTTCTCACATTAACTAAATCAACCAATTAATCAATCATAAGTGGTTAAGGTCAAAAGTTTACATACAGGTATCATTGCCATCTTAATTATATGTTTTTTTTTCTTTGCAATTGTTCTTTTTCTGTGACTGAATAATGATAAAGTTGCTAGATAACTAGTCAGCCAGGCTTCACATCAGCATGAGCTTACAACAGTTGGGCTAAACGAGTCCCCGAACTCACATATGGGTTAAACGAACGTCTACAGAACTAGTTAAAGGTTTTTATTTTATAACAAATGGTAGCATAATTTAAGACTGTTTAATCAGATTCCTGCCCTGAATTGGTTATGAATTCTGGCTTAATGGCTGCCATGCAAAAACAGAGGAGGTGCAGCACAATATTACCCTAGAACACCAATGCTGAGATTCTGAACTCACAGGTTCGAAGCTGAGGCTCTACTATCAGTTGAATGGGTGTCATATTAAATGCTTTTTTTTGACAAAGAAGTTTAAACTGTATTTATTCAGTCACAGAAAAAAATTACATTTCATTACATTAAATATGAAAATGTATGTAAGCTCTTTCTACACCGATCAGGCATAACATTATGACCACCTTTTTAATATTGTTTTGGTCCCCCTTTTGCTGCCCCATACACAACACTGCTTCACTGTATGTTCTGAAACCTTTCTATCAGAACCAGCACACACTTCTTCAGCAATTTAAGCTTGCCTGTTGCTCCCAATTACCCTTTCGCCAGTGCTCCACTGTTCCTTTCTTGGACCAATTTCAATAGATATTGACCACTGCAGATTGGGAACACCCCACATGAGCTGCCGTTTTGGAGATTCTTTGACCTGGTTGTCTAGCCATGTCAAAACTTGGTGTATAATATATCCCACCCATTGACAGTTGTCATTATGAATAGATGATCCATTTTCACTTCACATTTCAGTGCACAAAATGTTATGCTTGGTGGGTGTATCTATTAATATACTACATATATCCCATCACCCTTTCTTTAACTTTCTCACCATTCTCATTCCATGCATCCTTCACTAACTTCTTCTGTTTAATTACAGCCTAAATCAGTTCCTCCCTCAGTTACCAAGTAACAAAAACAAGGTATCTAAACCCCGTGTGTTCTCTCCATGTGTATGTTTCTTTATCTTTATATCTGTGTATCTGTGATCACTGTGTGCAACCTGAAGCATAAACACGCTTTATTGAGTCTGGTCTCTGCTGCAGCTAAGCCTGTCTGTATGGAAAATTAATAATATGAGTTGCAGAATTATATCCTTTGATGATTATCATGGATTTTGGTTAGGATTTAGTACTGGTGGTTCACCAACACAAAATTCTTCAACAGTCCAATAACCTGCAGTAAGATTTAAGATTAAAATCTAACAATTTGGATATTGATATCCCAGTATGTCATACCACCCCATTTACCTTTATTTTTACCAACCATCTGAAAAATTTGGTTAAAAAAAATCATCCACCAAAACAACTTTTTTTTTCTAATGCTGTAGTTGTGGAACAAGATTTCATGTAGTACCAGCTTTTAAGTTTTTCCTCATGATTGGATTTCACGGATTTGCGTCCCAATTGAAGTTCTTTTAGTTTATTCCTTGACTGATTACCAGAAAGATAATATACATATATCTCATTATGTTCTACGTCAAATCTTTGGTTATTATGGACATAATAAATGGCTTCAATGGCTTCCTGTAGCTGCCTGCTTTCATAAATGAATGATGCTTGGATACAAAGCAAAAATGGAACAGCACCAATCTACCACACAATCTCCAAGCCACAGGTCTCGCCAAACTTTATCATCCATCCAGAACTTGAGGAAGATGAGCAACAAGACTTTCCTTCTGTCCAAACATCTGAGTCTCTCAAGATGATTAAAACCTTCATCACCTTTTCACTGAACACTTAAGCTAACGTGTACTTCCTAAAAACAGGATTTTAGCAAATTTGTGTTCCTGAGCTATTGTCTACTTAAACTATTGGAAGGAGAAGTATCACTCTGGATAAGAGCATCTGCTAAATTCTTAAAAAGTAAATAACATATAAAGAACAAGATTACTAAATAATCATCAGGAATGCCTTTTGGTTTTTAGATTTAATGTAAGCTCATGTATACAAAAATGTGGAAAATAATGCCCTTCTTTAAACATATGCAGTTGCTTAATGCTACTTGGAAAATAAGAAAAATACAAATTGGACATAAAGAACTGTTGTTAAAATATAAACCTGCTTGCTTGCCTGTTATACACTATTTGTTCACACACAAAAAAAACTATTACTGACTGAAAACTTTTTCTCCCTTTAGGAAAGTGTTAAATGTTGTCTGTGGAGTGAAAGAATCAATGAGGAGATGGAGAAGGAGACAACTTGACAGAGTTGAGAGATCACATCGAGGCAGAGAAAAGCTGTTATGAGTCCATCCGCCCACGGGAGAAAGGACGAAACAGGAAAATCTATTTATAAAAATCTACAAAACTGATGTAAAATCTATTAAAAATGTTTATGGGAAGTAATTTAATTAATATATAGGTAAAATTAGTGTTCGAATGCTAAGTCATTTTATTCTTAAAGCTATTAATAAAAGTTACATTTTTTGTTAAACTTGTACACTGTTTTATCTTGTCTTTTTCTTTCACAAGTACTGACTTCAATAGCTCACAAACATGCAATCTGTAAGCAACATTCCATAACATCCACTTTTTTACATATCTAACATTCAATTTATCTTCAATTGAGCTAGTCAAGAAAAGTTGGTGTTAATGGAGTTGGTGTTAATACAACCAATGAGATCTGAGCTTTAAGTCTCTGTGGTGCTGTCATCCATTTTTGTTGTTGTTATTTTTGTTGTTACTGTAACCTATTTACAGTACCAGTCAAAAACACCTTCTCATTCATGAAGACAAGGATTATGAAGGAACACATATGGATAATGTATTAAACAAAAAGGGTTAAACAGAACATAATCGAGAAGTCCATTAGCTTCACCTTGCAATTCAACAGCGGCAATTATTTCACCAAAATAACCTCCATATTCAATTAATTTAATATTTCTTAAACTGGTTAACACGTGCTGTATTGTCTTATTTGTTTTAGGTTAAACATTGTTTAATAACATAGATTGATTTTTTGAATATTATTCTTTTTATTAGGTGATTAGAGAGAGGAAAGAACAAAACATAGCTGATAATCGACTCTAATTGTTCATGTTTTGTTAAACAGCAACAGCAGCTTGTGGATCTCCAACAGGGTTTCTTTGCCCTTTCATTGCAAAACTCCTATAATGCAGATGACCTGTGAAGTCATGTTATATCACATACTGTAAAACATCACATATGTGACTGTAAATGCTGCGTACAGTGTTGATGCTCCCACTCATCATCTGTAGCTGAATTATATGCTGGTACGAAAAGGAATGTCCACATCCGCCATCTGCCTTGCATAGTCCTCATCAAACATTTTGGATTGAGCTGGTGTGAAATGGTTGATCCAGTCTCCAACCTCACCTAGCAAAACACATTCAGCAGATACTAGTGAGTTCAACATTTTTGTTTGAACATTTTTGCCTGCCTGCCTAGTCAGCCAGTAATGCGTGAGTAAAAAGGTGTGAGAACTGGTCTTGTGATCAGAAGGTTGCTGGTTCAATTCCCAGAGCCGACAGGTCACAAATAAAGTGCCCTTGAGCAAGGCACCGAACCTCTGCGCCATAACTAGGGCTGCCCACCGTTCAGGGCATGTGTGCTCTCGGCCCCCTAGTGTTCATTAGTGTGTATATGAGTGTTTCAAAAGAAAGGAGTATTTTAAATAAATAAAAATCACAGTTCATTTATTTAGAAGAACTAAAACAACCAGTTAATGCCCTTAATATTGTCCATACAGACCTTTTCTCATGAAGGGAGAGATGGAACTGTCTAACACTGTATTTGGAATGAAGCTGTAGTTGGCCATCGGATTGTCCTTCATCACTTCGAAAGATGTCAGCTGCACAATCTTGTCAATTATGTCATCAGGTTGTGTCAAGTCCAGGTAGTGCATGATCCGTAATATCTCCCTACGAGGGTTCTAGATTCAAGCGTGAGAAACATGGATTATAGTTTGAGCTTAATTCAGGCTTGAGTCTTAAAATGTGGTCTTTATTAAACGGAATACCATGTTCAAAGATCGAACATCTACATGAATAAGAAATGTAAGAAAACAATAAAATAATAAAGTAAAAAAACGTTTTATTGTATTTTTTATTGATTTATTTTCAATGGCACGGTGACTGGGTCTCCTCAAGAAGGTCCTCGGTTAGCTCCCCAGTTGGGGCTTTCTGTGTGGAGTTTGCATGTTCTCCCAGAGTCTGCGGGGGTTTACTCGGGGTGCTCCGGTTACCTCTCACAGTCCAAAAACATGTAATTGAGGTGAATTGACTGTATTTGGTAATAACTTGTGTAATGAATTTAATTGTGTTTTTGTCATGAATGTAACCAAAAGTGTAAAAAACAAACAAACAAGTGATTTATTTTAGTGTATTTCTTTTCAATTGTATTTGTGTTTTATATTATTAATACTTTAGTAATTTAGTTTTAGCAAGAAGGTCCTGGGTTTAATCCCCGGACTATTTACATGTTATCCATATGTCTGCCAGGGTTTAAAGGTCTACAGGTACCTAGCCATCAGGTTGCCAGGTCACAAGGCTGAGTAAAAGGTGTTGGAAGGGGGTTGGGGGGCATGTCAGTTAGTCAATTCCAAATCAATAATGTGGATCACAATCTGCTGTGGAGACGCCTGATGGGAGCAGTAAAAGTTAGTTATTGAACCGTATGTGCACTCGTGCATGTTTATGAACTGATATAAACCATTACTGGTCTGAAAACGTCTAAAGAATGTTTTACCTCTTTTATGTCCTCAAAGAAAAGATAGAGTATGTTCCTGTTTTCTTTTTCTTTCCAGTATCCTTTCACATGGTCGTACCAGGAGCCCCATGACACTGCGGATATGTGGGGAAGAAAAAACTAAAGAACTAACAGTACATTACAGCTTTTATTCAGTTTAAAGCATTTCCTTTATCTTACATTTCCCCGTCATGAATTTCTGGATGTACTTATCCCAGGGACCCGGTTCAGGCTGAGTCTGATTCATCCGATCAAAGTGGTAAAAGCTGACAACGTTGTCCTTTGCATTCCGAGCCACATAGATAACCTGAGAAAATGAGATGAAGTGAACATTGAGAAGAACTTACTGAATGGTCGCTGCTAGATTTGCCAGCTCCAAGGCAACTCAGATCTAAATTGCTCTGTGTTAACTGCTGACTGACTGAAATGAGGTATCTGGCTAAATATCTGGATATTAGTCGGGCAACTGTGAAAACATGGAATGGGCATAATACAGTGTTCATCAGAGTACATCGGCTCACACGTTTTATAGCATCACGTTTTACAACATTGCATTGCTAAATATAAAATGAGAGACCATCAAAACTTTATTAAAGTGATGTTATTACTCATCTTCTTCTTCTTCTTCTTCTTCTTCTTCTTATTCTTAAGCCCATTTATGCGATTAATACAGCCCGAACTGCATAATTCTGACTCTGTTCAAACACTGTTACGTAGACAATCATTTATTTTTGGTGTTGGGGACATTTATAGTTTTTAACTGCGGCCCGGGGCAACAGTGACAAGTCACATCAAATATAAGACAGATGACACTCTTCGTTCACTTTTTATCACTCTTTGATTTTTACTTCATTCATTTATATGAGGAGAAGCCTAGCTAGAGGACGTTTTCGGTTTATTTCAGATTTTCTCTGAACAAAGTTGTATCCTAAAAATCCTAAAACTTTCACCTATAAACACCATTCAATTTTAAATGGTAGACATAATATTTTTTAAAACAGGCACACATTTTCAAGAACTCTTGTAGTTCCTTCAGGAAATGCATATCTAGTTTTAGTATACAATTTCTAAGTATGTGATTGACAAAAACGAGCTGGGTTGTTTTATTCTATTCAAATTCCATTTCTAGTTTATAGAGAAAACAATTTTTTGTCAATCACATTGTACACTAAAATAATGTGATAATTTTGAAGTGGTCTCTTTTTTTCTATGTCACTTCTCATGTGTGTTTTCATGACAAAACCTAGTTTTTGCAACCAGACAGACTCATTTGTGACTTCTCCTGACGATAGATGGTGTAGATGATGGTGTAGAGTTAAACCCCCAATCACTGATCAGAAAAGGGTAAAAACCACAAAGACTGAAAAGTCTCCCAAGCAAACAACCTCAATATCCATTAGAGTGAACTTTATTAGAGTCATAAGGTAAGGCTTCCTGGACTAGTCTTGATTAGATTTGAACTCTGACCAGATTAAAGTCTGAAATATCTGCTGAGTAAGTTATATGTCCTCTGATATGGAGGAACTTTGAGAAATAATAAACTTGGTTTGGCTTCATGGCAAACTGATGGCTAATCACTGTACCTGTTTTATTACAAGCGACTTACAGTTGTGTCAGTATACAGTCTAAGCAAAACAGTGGGCACCTAGTAATAGTGGGGTTTAAACTGGCAACCTGCTGAATACTGGTACAGAATCTTAACCGCTACGACAATATAGTGTATACTGACCTTGCATTTATTTTCCCAGAATCCTTTAGGCACAAGCTGTATGGGCAGGTGTGTCTTGATGACTCTTGGTGGTTTCATTGTTTTGAGTAAATCCAGACCTTAAAGTAAAAATGTTTTCAGGCTGATCTGAGTGAAACATATCTATTTATCCCTCCATCCATCCATCTCTCCTTCTCTATCTACATACATCCATACATACACACACACACACACACATACAGAAAAAAGTATTTAAAAAGTAAAATGTAATACTGTTTCTCTACCTGAAGGAATCGGGGGAGGTGACTGGATCTCCAGAAATGGGTTGCGTACAACAACCGGTGCTCGCTTACAGACCTCAGCATCTCCATCATGCAGTAGCAGGTCGACTATCTCCTGAGTCCAGGTGGTCCCTATTTAAATAAAGCCACATGATTATCTGATTGGTCTTTGATGACATTGACATTTAGAACATACTGACAATATTTTGGATACTATCTAAGTTTAGCTTAAAGATAATCATGTTTCCAGGAATAAGGAATGTATCGCGTCAGTGACTGCTGTTTGAAGTGAATGTCCATTCATTATTATACGTCTTGTGGTGCATCATCTCCTAAAAACCTTGGAGCCTCATAAATTATGACCCCAAACCCCTAATCTTAACCTCTAACACACCTGATTTTCACCTCGTTGACACGTAAAACAAAACTAAATACTACTACTACTGCTACTACTACTAATAATAATAATTATAAAAAGGTAATAATAATAATAATAATAGCCTCAGCTTAAGTAAAGCTTTTTAAATTACCACTGTGGGTGTGAAAGGTTCAATACAAATAAACTTGTCTTGGAAGTGTCAGGTGCTTCCACCATTAAACCCTGTGAAGTTACATTTATTCATAAAATAAAATTAATGATGACTGATTTATGTTTTCTTTCTTAAACAATTTCTTAATCTTCAAGTGCTATAAAAGATTTTTTTTTTTACTATTTTTACATATTTAGAAATGTATTCAATCATAACAATTACACACTTATAATAAATATAAGCTATTATTATTATTATTATTATTATTATTAAGTATACAAAATATGGCAAACATCTTTTACTTGTGTTGATGTGTTTACCTGCTTTGGGGTAGGTCGAAATGAGCAAATCAGACGGATCTGGTTCAAAGGCTGAAATGAGGCTCCAGCTGTTGGCAATCAAGTTCATGAGGGGGATGCCCTGCACCTCTATTAAAGGAAAGCGACAGATTGCACTCATCGCCTTGCGTATAGCTTCTTCATAACTCATGGGTTCCTTCTTCTCATCCATCTCGTATCTTACA
>JAYDZG010000008.1:17551601-17564841 GCA_034509265.1 Microcambeva bendego | reverse complement strand
CGATCTCACCTGAACAGTGTTGTCCCATCCTCCCGATATGAACTCTGTCTGTCTTTCAGGGTGAAAGGTCACAGAAAAGACTCGAAGGCAATGACCGTCCATCACATCTTTGGACGAGCTTGAAAATATGGTGATGAAATTATAATTTTGCAGTATATGGTAGGGGTCTCTTTTGAGTGAATCTCACTGTATAATAGGCTAATGCTTGGTCACGTACCTGGCTCTGTAGATCTGGAGTCTCTGGTGAGTGTTGAGATCGTACAGATGGATGGCTGAGTCTGAACCGCCGGTGAGCGCTTGTTCTCCGGAGGGTGAGACGGACAGGCAGAGGGTTTGTCGCTGCGCCTCCTTTTCTCCTCCTCCGTTATCCATCATTTCGTTCTGCCACCACACACACTGCCCACCCCACAAGTACCAACATCGTACAACCCCGTTGGCATCTGAAAAAAAAAACATTGTGCAGATACACTTCCAGAGATCACATCTATACTATATGGTCAAAAGTGTGTGGACACCTGGGTTTCTACTGAGGAGGCGGATTTCATAAAGTGTACAAACTTTTGACTCCAGCTGTGTGTAAAAGTGTGCAAGTGTATGTTTGTTTGTGGATTTGTGTGTTTGTTCTTATGTTTATTGCAGATGTTGTGCTCACAGCTGGCCAGCAGGGTGCAGTGTGTTTGCCCGGTCTGTATGAAGCAGAGGCCGGTGACCGGCTGAGGTGATACAACACTGTCTCGGTCTCTCAGCGTCTGGACCAGCTCACCTTGCTCAATGCTAAACACCTTCAAACACAAAACAGATAGGGGTTGAAAAGAAGTTTGGTCTGATAGACTTGAGCGATCTCAACAGAACCCTGGCCTCAGTCCTACTTAAAACCTCTGAGTCCAAAGTCAGTCCCCGTCCTGTTCTTCTTTACTTTTTTGACTGAGCAAAACTAAGCACCCACTATTGGGCTTCGGATAGGTCACATGCTGTTCTTCATTCTATTTATGCATTTTCCCCTTTTTGAGAATTTAGCATTTGTATAATTCACTATATCCGGTTACCCTGGTTATATCTGCCCTTCAGTGATCTGAAGAAGACCTAACAAACACACCACCCACACCCCACACCCCAACCACCACTTATGTAGTGCCTATTTTTCCCCTTCCTGTAATGTTTTCTTTATTTTGTCCACCTCACAAATCTTCAGCTACGGTGTTTAGGAACATCACACAGACCTTGATGGAGCCATCAGAGAGTCCGACAGCCAGCAGAGTCCCATCAATACTGAACTGACAGGTCATGACATCACGGCCACACTTTCTGTAACGGAACCAAGAATAAGGGTTAATCTAAAAGTTTACAGACTTAAAGTTACAGTCTTGGTATCTGTGTGATTTCTGAATCAATATTTATTTTGTGACTGAAGAACTGGATCAATGATTCTCAAATCTGAGCAACCTAGCAATGGTGTGGCTTGAACCAGCCACCTTTTGATTACAAGTCCTGTTTCCAGTACATTAACCACTCGGCAAAATCTTGAATCTTCAACACTGCAAGACATTGTGATCCAACCAGGGCTGCAGCGATTGATTATTTTCATAAAAATGACTATTCTATCGATAAATCCATTGATTAATCGAGTGATCGGATAAGAAAAACTTTTGCTTTAATAAAGAGCAAGAATAAATACGTACAAAATAAAGTAAGATGTCTCTTAAAACCAACTGCACATTTTATTCCTTGCAAATAGTACAGTTTAAAGAGAACATTTATAAATGGCAAAAACAAATACATAAACAATAAATCCAACTCCAATTACATTTAAAATGTAAACAGGCAACCTAAAAAAGGAAATAGTGATTTAGGACGCAGCCCTCAGCTTTTCCCCGATACCTGGCCTCAGTGTGAAAGTGTTGTGCAAAAGTGAAACTGATCCATGTAAAACCCAGTGAACCTTATATAGTTACAAGGACTAAACGATTCCTCTATATAAAAATTTGCATTAATGATTTTTATCATTGATTTTCGAGTTACTCGTTCCCTAGATCCAACAGAACATCAATGTCCCTCGTGTCTATGTAACATTTGATCTCATGTGAATGCGTTGATCTCCTTTAAAACAACTACAGATTAAGATGCAGGAATGTAAACCAAGTTATGTTTAGTGTGTACTCACAGGACAGAGTGTAAGTGGAGATCTCCATCAGTTTCAGCCTGGGTTTGAGCACCAGGTTCTTCTCTGTATGCAGTGGCACAGCTGAGATCTGGAGTGGACTGAAGGATTTGCTTCTCGGATTCTGAGTCACTATCAGTCTCGCTCTCAGATATCTCATCTGTTTCTACCTTGTCTGAATCAGAATTGGACATACTGAGAAGATCTGGATATACATCTCTGACTTTTGTCCATTTCTGGTCCCCGTTTTCAGCTACTGGGTGTCTTGTCCTGCTGTTGGACATCTGGATAGATTAATTCAGGTACATCAAGTTTGCTGGATCACAGAGGAAAACCGAGTCCCACTTGTCCCACCCTCACCACTTTAACATAATACAAAAGTGCCAGATACTTTCTGAAACATGACTATGTCACTGTGCACAAAGCAAGGTTGTGGTGAAAAGTTTGCTCTAGAGGAATTCCAGTCGCCATCAGAGACCTGGTTTTAACACCCCTAATCCCAATAAACATCTTTGGGATACACTGGAACACTGAGCTCTGCTTTTGCCTAAATGAGCACACGTTTGCACAGGTACACTCCAAAATCTTACAAGCTTTTTAAGGAAAGTAGGGGATTCAAGTAATATTTGCCTTAAATCTACATCCAAAGCAATATTACAATCTGAAAAAAGCGCACTTTGTACAGTTAAGGGCCTTGTTCAGGGGCCCGACAGTATGATTATGGGTGACCCAGCATCCTTCTGATTAGGAGTCCAGTATCATAACCACTAAAATGCCATTGTCCCCGCTCTATAGTGTAATATAATGTTTTTGATCAGGATTTATTACAGACTTTTTGTGTAAAGCACAATAACATGAGTTTGATTCTCCCGTCTGAAAATTGTTTTTTATGGAGTTTTGCATGTTCACCTGTACCGTGTGGGTTTACTCGGTTCCTTCTCACGACACTTAATTTAGTGCCAGACACTTAATTTAAATACACAACTAACTTACCGGAAAAGACATCTTTGTTTTGGTACTGCAGATTTTATTTCCTATTGTTGTTTTATGTCTGGTAGAAGATTTAGGCTCGTCAACAACAGTCGTTACTTAGCAACAGTGTCACGTGGTTTGATTCGGCTGCAACGGACTTTGTCACTTTTTTTTCCTGTGACATATGTATTACTTTATTTTTAATTATTTTAATCGGTTATTTATAACACACATTTTAAATGTAATACTCAGTTCAAAGTATGGGAATATGACAAGCAGGTGAGTTTTA
This sequence comes from Microcambeva bendego, assembly GCA_034509265.1. Taxonomy (NCBI): domain Eukaryota; kingdom Metazoa; phylum Chordata; class Actinopteri; order Siluriformes; family Trichomycteridae; genus Microcambeva; species Microcambeva bendego. The sequence goes on along the minus strand of JAYDZG010000008.1, from coordinate 17,561,422 downwards.
ACTGGCTGAAGATTCTAGATATTGAGTATGGGCTACGTACTAATTCTCACATTAACGCACTACTTAGTGTGCTTTGTTTGGGGCCGTAAACGTGCTGCTGTTCCATAGTTCAGACGGCTAGTGTATAGTACGGTAGAGTACATTTTGAAACACAGCCATAGCATTTTTATGGACAACGGTTGTTTGTCTGACTTGAATTGACAAAGTTACTTTATTACATTATGTACTTAAATACATTAAGTATCATCAGTCTGGCATGGGAAATGGGGCACAATAAATTCTGAATGGGGATAATCCCACTCATCACTAAAACTTGCTCAAGTAATTCAAACACAAACACAGAATTATTAAATAGTACTACATCTTTTGGTCTGCAACTATAATAACAACAGGAGCAACATTTTAGCAGGGAGATCCATTGCCAAAATAACAGTAATCAGACTGGTGAACAGAGCATCGTTTTACTCACCGATTAACTCATCAATTTACTCACCGGATGTTTCAGTTTGCTCACCGAGTTTGGTTCAAGTAAGCATTACATGAGTTTTACAAGATATATACGATAAGATAAAAAGGTCTTTTCTACATAAGATAAAGATCAACCCTTAGTGTGTTGGTGTTTGTGAACCTCCAACTTAAAAAAAAAAACCTGTGAATTTCTAAAATTACTCTTTTTACTCAAATTTGTGATGTACTTTTATTCTTCTATTCAAGTAAAATACTTTACCTTTTACTTGAGTAATTATTTTAGCAAATGAATAGTATGTTTACTCAAGTACAGTGCTTAAATACTTCTGTCACCTCTGATGCAGATACTCTGGGTGTTCATTTTATTTTCTCGTTTGACAAAAAGTTAAGGGCTAGAATCGTTGTAACTCCCCACCACCACGACCCACCTCGGTCCCGGGACCTGTAGATGTGGGAAGCAAAACTTAAATCTAGCTTATTTCAAATGTCTCAAATTTGATATTTCATATTTAGAACCAGGCTAATAAAGTAAAATGTTTTATATTGTAATCCATTTTTGTACAGACATCTTAGACCAGATGTTAATTTTATTCCGCTTTCACATAATGAGCGTCAGCGCTTAGATGAGCTACATGATGTCATTAAAATAAAAGTGTAAACAAACTGATCCACTTTGTCTTGTCCACTTGTTTTACTATCCCATCATTTCTGCTCACAACTGAAGTGATCTTCTCCAACACCAGCATTTACCCAGAACTCCCCCCAGAGCTGAACCCTGTCCTGAATGGAAGTTTCCGTTTGGGTTATTGTCCGTAGGGGCAGATGAACTGGACCGGGAATGAAGAAGGATAAAAACTTCCTCTTCAGCCTCTCTGAGAACTTTTAGTTCTATAGTACGGCCTTGTTAGGACCAGCAAAACCACAGTACCAGTCTCCATGTTTGTGATTAATCAGCTTTATATCCTGTGTGCGTGTGTTGGGTTTGAAGCATTTCATGCTTTTTGAGTCTTTTTGCGCTCTGTTTTGCTGACGTAGTTCAGCAGGTGGACGATGGCGGCTGGAGTGATGCCCGGCAGACGTGTAGCTGCTCCAAGCTTAAAGGCAAAAAAAAACCACACAGAAAAAATGAATGCCAATATTTCAAGAGCACTGGTCTTCTGTAACAATAAGCACCACACTTCTAACCTGCTGAACCATTATTAGAACGTCGACTCACCGTGTCAGGCCGAGCTCGATCCAGTACCTCTCTCACCTCATCCGAGAGAGAAACAGGCAGTGAGAGGTAGTCGATATCCTGCGGTAGAGACATACTTTCCTCCTCTTTAATTCTCTCCATTTCTCTTTTCTGGATCTCGCAGTGTGGACGATACACAGCTGAAGGAAAAGAACACGCCATGTTGCAAAAATAATCATATGAAGTCATAAACATCATATTAAGTCATTTATATTTGTCGTAGGTAAAGGTTTGTTCATGCCATGTTCAATCCAGTGGTTCACAACCGTTTGCACACACATACAACTCAAATAAAATACGTCTGACCCTGACCATCATCTGTTCCAGACACTGAACAACCAGAATACAGTGAAGCTTTTCCCCACAATCCATTTCACTCATGACTGTTTAAACACTACAGAACTGGTAATCCATGGGACACCTGTACAACTTCAAATTACCAAACTTATTTAAGGAATCAACGAAACAAAACACTGGAGCATGTAGTCATTCATTATTTTATTATATATTTGTAATTTTTATATTGCACATAACACTGCACCTGTTTAACGTAAATAACACTTGTTAATGTTTACAGGTATGAATGTGTGTATTAGAGAGAGAGAGAGAGAGAGAGAGAGAGCTGTACATCCAAAGACAAATTCCTTGTATGTGTGAGCATATGTGCCCAATAAAGTCTGATTCTGATGTGGGGTGTATTAGAAAGTCTATTGTGAATCAAGCCTTCTAGCCTGCGTCAAATTCCAGATAAAGTTGGGAAATGGAGGACTGGAGTTACGGTGTTGTAATGAAATGGAATCTCCAAAAAGTTCCAGGTCAGGTACCAACATACTTTTGGTCAAGTGTTTTATTTATTCGACAGTTGTAAGAATAATTGTACGAATAATTAGAATAACTTTACACAATCATTCATTTCCTTACTTGGCCATGAAGGGGAATTTAAAGCAGCTAATCCACCCTCTGTCCTCAAGAGGTGGAAGAAACCACCTTGGCACGATGCTAATGCTAATAAAACGTGGTGAAATCGCTACTTAGATAGACTTATAAGGCGAAGACTTTATAGAAAGCTCATTAGTTAGACAGCAAGGCAGAGAGGCAGCTCCCTATGTTTTTGAACACACACATATTATGCTCCCTACATAGGCAGCATTTTATGTAATCCAATGCTCACTCCTGAGAAGTAAGCTGTCTAAAATCCTAGATGACTTAAAATCATCACTACGAAGGTATCTTAGTATAAACGGTATACTGAGTGTAGAAGGAGTGAGCTTCGGAAGCAGCCTCATTGGGTGAGGATTTCCTAGAATTCAGTGTGGCATGACTTCTTTCACACAAGAATAAACATGGTGGCTGATTTGGGACTAAAAAAAACAGCTGTGTTAATAAATTATTATTGATGTTTACTTTGTATAACGGTTAAAAGTCTATTGATTTGCAACTTCAGGCTCATTGAATATTTCATTAGCTGGCATGCTAGCACCATGCTGGCACGGTGCCGACTGTGTTAGCTAAGTAGTACGTTCGAATAACCGGACTTCCAGTATAAGGCGATGACTTAAAAGAACCCTCACTAGTTAGACAGCTGCCCATGTAGTCGGTAAGACTACTATGTTTTCGAACACCGGTCAGTCTGAACCCAGGTCATCAAGACCACAGAGACGACACAACTACCTGTGTGTGTCCCAAAAAAATCTCACCTTCAATTTTGATGCGTGGAGAGAGTTCTAGATACGGAGAGAGGATGTGAGGGAAAGCAGCAGCCAGCATCTCGAACGTCACGTCTTTATACTGCAGCATCTCTTCTCCACTGCAAGGCACAAATCAGAGGCACATTTACAGGTGCAACAATGCATTATGGGGGGAAAAAAAAACCTGAGAGGGCGACAACTTATGAATGAATCGGCCACCCCCTCCTTAAGACACAGCCACTGAAGTATGTAGCACTGTCGGCTAACGGCAAGAAAATTCTGGGTTCGATCCTCAAATGTGAGTTTTAATGTTCTTTCCGTGTCTGTGTGGGTTTACTCTGGGTGCTCCGGTTTCCTACTACAGTCCAAAAACATGCAGGTGAGGTGAATTGGAGATATAATATCATCCATGACTGTTTGATATAAACTTGTGTAATAATGATACTTGTGTAATAAATAATAATATTGTCTGTCAGGAATGTAACCAAAAGTGTAAATCATATTGCTAAAATCCTAATAAACAAACCAGTGAAGTCTGTGTAAAAGATCTGGTGAGATTCAAACCCATCTCAGCGGTGGTGGGTCAGCGCTACAGATCCATTATTATTACCTGATGAGCGTGCTTTTAACTTGGCTGATCCCAACGTCTCCCAGTTTCTCTGTCCATCTGACACACGAGAGCGAGAGGGACCGCAGGGCCGCGAGAGCATCGTTCAGAGCATTACTCACTCGGACAGCCTCACTATAGCGGTGTGAGGATACACAGCCCACCTCCTCAAACCCTGAAAGAGACCACACCCATCATCTCATTTTACTCGTGGTTCTCACTAGCTTCAGCTCAGTTCATTTATATATTTACTTTTTTACCAAAAGCTTCAAGTGTATCAGGGTCAAGATGGGTCCTGCAACCTGAAACCCTGTATCTGTATTTATTTATTTATATTTTATAAGGATTTTAATCACACTTACATTTTAATATCATGGACAATTTTGTATCTCCAATTAACCTGACTTCACAACTTTGGACCGTTGTGAAGGAACAGGAGCTTAGACATGAGGAGAACATGCAAACCCCAAACAGAATGGCTCCACCTAGGATTCGAACACTGCTACTCACCAGGCCACTGTGTCACTCATACTCTAATACATCAGGAACACGGAAATATTTGGGCAGGTGAGAGGAAGATGGAGAACCAGTCTGCCGCACCCACTCTATCAACAGCTTCCCTATTTCATTCAATTTTACAATTCAGTAAACACTTATATCCAAAGCAGCTAGAAGTACTGTAACAGTGTATTGACTGAACAACTGAGCCTTGCTCAAAGGCCACACTCTGGGGGTTTTACACCAACAACCATTCGATTACTAGTCCGGTACCTTACGCACTATGATACAACTGCCCCAGACAAATAATTTGTGTAGTAAATCATTGACATGATCAGTATGTACATTTATGATCGGAACATTTACATTTTCAGCGTTTAGCAGACACCTTTACAGTTACAGTATACAGTCTGAGCAGTAAGGGTTAAGGGCCTTGCTCAACAGCAGCAACGTGGTGGGGTTTGAACCGGCGACCTTCGGATTACAAGGATTCGGATTACCTTAACCACTATGTTACGGGTTTACTGGCCCGTAAACCCTAAACTGCCCGAGACCCTAACCATGATAAAGCAAATATTATAATTCATGTTTTGGAATTACAGTTTTGGACCATTAAACACATTGCAGTACCTCTAGGTGCGAGTCGAAGGTCAGCGTTGTCCGGTCTGAGTGAGGTTCTGAACTCAGCACGGCTGGTGAACATGCGGTAAGGTTCGGTCACTCCGCGACTCACCAGGTCATCGATCAGAACCCCAATGTAGCTCTCAGTACGGGACAGAGACACCGGGGGAACAGAATGGGCCGTCCGTCCTGCATTAACCCCCGCCCACAGTCCCTGATCAGAAAATAAACAGATCAGTGGACGCCTCTCGAAGGTTCCTGTGAAGGTTTCTTGATCGATCCGGTGAGCCGTTTAACCTGTGCTGCTGCCTCCTCGTAGCCGGTGGTGCCGTTAATCTGACCGGCCAGGAAAAGCCCCTGAACGCTCTTCACCTCGAGCCAAGGGAAGAGCTGCATGGGGCACACAAAGTCGTACTGAACCCCGTAACCTGCCGAAGGGAGAACAACCATCAATACTGTGATCAAAATCTGATGAATGTTGGAGACACTGTGGAGGAGTCCCTATTTACATGCCCAATTCCCTACAGAGCCAGATGGGGAATCAGAAGTAAATAATGTACTTGAGAAAAGTACTATTACCTTGATGAATCTGGACTTAAATAGATGTAAAGTTACTATTCTAAAAATCTACTCAAGTATAAAGTAATTTAAAATGTACTCTGAGTAAACGTGACTATGTTACATATTCACAGTCCACAGTCCCAAATCATCCTGTCACTAGACAGGCTACACAAACATCACAAACCATACCCGGTGTCTGAATCTCTGCCCGTCGCAGAGGAGGAATCTCCCGGAGGAGGCGGAGCTGCAGATCCGAAGGCATCGTCATTGACAGACCCTGAGGGTATACCAGGTCAGAGGTTAAGCCCTCCGGCTCCAGCCACACCTGGTGCTGCCGTCCTGGGAAGCGCAACACCCTGGACTCTATAGACGGGCAGTACCTGAGTGTACAGAGATCCGTTAGTGTGCAGTGACTACAGCGAACTCTAAATGAAGTCCAAATACTTTTGACCATGTAGTGAATGTTGGGTAGTTTAGGAGTACCTGGGTCCTTTGGTGTCCTGCTGTATGTGCGAGTTCACATCTAGGCTTTCTCGAACCACATGCTCAACCCCGGGTGTAGTGAAAGTCAGGTGACAAGGCAGCTGCTCCTCAGGCTTCAAACCAAAAGATAAAAAATAGGCTTTTATTTCGTTTTATTAGGATTTTATTGTCTTGTTTTAAACTATTTGGTTACATTCATGACAGGACAGGTAGTTACTGGTTAAAAAAAGATTTACCAGTTCATGTTTTAATTGACATTTTTGTTCATACACTAACACTTTTACACTTTATTCCAAATTCAAGGACTTTCCAAGTACCATAAAAGAAAAGAAAATCCAGGACCAAACTTTTCCAGTAAAGGTATTCCAGACGTTAACCTTTTTTCAAGGACTATTCAGTACAGAATTTTAGCATGTTTATTTTCCATGACTTTCCAGGTTTTCCGAGACCCGTACGAACCCTGATGTCCTTGGACTTTGGGACGAAACCAGAGCACCCACAACAGACCAACACAGACCCAGACAGAACATGCAAACTCCAAACAGAAAGAATCCGGACTGCTCCATTTAGGAATTGAACCCAGGACCATCTTTCTGTGAGGTGACAGTGCTACCCACCAAACCACTGTGCTCATTTGTGGATTTTTCCTTGGAAACTACATTAATTCGTGGAAACCCCGCACATTCGGTGAAGTCACTAATGTCCCTAACTTTTTAATGTACTTTTTTGTGCCAATATTTATTTTTTTTAATTATTAAGAACAATATAATTTACTAGTTTTAAGTTTTGTACATTAAATATACCAAATAGGGGATATTTATATAGTAAACACTCCAAATGAGTTCTTGATAAACATCACAGGTACATTTTGTTACCTTGCAGTACGTGTGTTTGTTGATGAAACTGAACGGCATTGGCTGCTGGTCAGGAAGACGAAGCTCAGCCAGGGAGAAATCGACCGTGTCTTTAAGAATCCGAGGCGGCGTTCCCGTCCTCATCCTGCCCAGCTTTAACCCGAGCACTTCTCTCAGAGTGTGTGAGAGGCCAGCGCAGGACGGTGCTTCACCCATCCTTCCTCCTGGAGAAGTGTTCCTGCCCATGAAGAGAGAGCCGGAGAGAAAAGTGCCGGTGGTGATGACGACCGAACTGGAACACACGTCACCGCAGCCACCTGCTGAACGTAACAGAATAAGAAATCTCAGTACTCTGAATACGCACTATGGATTAAGAACCGTAACACAGGGATCATTCCTCACCCATTCGTACTCCGCTCACTCTGTGCTTTCCGGGCTTTTCTGGGTCAGCAGGGGACAGTATCAGATCTTCCACCGACCCCTCGATCACAGTCAGTCGTGGCATGTTCAACAACTCTGACTGAAAAAGAATGATCAGATTTGAAAACAGGCCCAGGGTACACCCCTGAGGTACCTCGCAGAGTTTATTTTAGGAAACATTAAAATCACCATCAGGTGTATTTGTAACGTGTATTGTTACCTAGTGAGAAATTTCATGAAAAGAAAGAGCCAGGAACATTAAAAACTTTTATAAAAAGTAGGCCCAGACTACATCCCTGAGGTACCTCAGAGTTCAAACTGAAACACTAGACTCGAACCCCAAAATTGCTACCTGTATGAATTCTCTGTACCGGACACGGTCAAGCTGTGCTCTCGGGCCCCACACTGCAGGCCCTTTACTACGATTGAGGATGGTGAAGTGAACTCCAGCGTAGTCTCCTGCTCTACCCATCAGGCCATCCAGAGCATCCACCTCCTTCACCAGCTGCCCTTTTCCCACTCCTCCCAGTGATGGGTTGCACGATAGCGCCCCTGTAAAATCCCAGAATGAAACACAGGTCTGATTATGCTTTCAGGATTTTAAAAGTATGTTGACACAGTTCCTAAAGTACTAATTCTGAGTGTTTCAGTCATGGCAAATGGGTGTATGCAAAAATAACATAAATATCGAATAGCTGTACTATGTGCAACAGTGTGGGGAAGAGCCTTTCCTACTGGGGCATGACTGGGCGCATATGCACAAAACGGAGTCCAAGAAGTTATTGAGCATGAAGAAACTGATAACCAGACCTGACCTCTCATATGCTCTTGCATCTGAATGGGCACAAATTCCGGCAGATACATTCTACAATCTTGTTGGAAGAAACTCCATATTAATAGCTATTACTTAAAAATTACTTAACATTTAAAACTTTTAGCAGTATAATGTTATGGACCATCAGCTTATTAGACTTCATGGGCAGTAATACAGAGTTGTCATGACTTTTTGTGATGGTAACAGCCTCCACACTTTTGAACAGAATTTGGACTGTCTGTTTTTCACTTCAAAGACCACTTGTGAGGTCAGGCACTAATATTTGAAAGAGAAAGTCTGGCTCAATATTGTGGTGTACAGAACTCTATAGGTGCATATATCGGCACCTCACTAAACAGCCATGAAAGGATCACAGTCGGCTCTTGACCTACCGATGGTTTGTATCTTCTGTGTGATGAGCAGAGTCTCGGCTCCGACTCTCGCCGCTGCGGCTGCCGCCTCTGTCCCAGCGTGCCCACCACCCACCACGACCACATCATATTTTTGCTGAGCGATGCAACTGGCTTGCCGAATGAGGCAGCAGGGCAGGAAATGATGTCGGTCAAGGAATCTCCGAATTTGTATCATGGAAAACTCCTATTGAACTGTCATTGTAGAGATTGAAGGCTTAAATGAGAAAGGCAGAAAAAACAAATTGGGTATTACAGTGTTGTTGCACCACGTGAGTAAAAGTATTTTTTTTTTTTGCTTATTAAGACTTTAAGGTTTAACTAAAAATAGTGAGTTATCTCAGCCAATCTCAGCTCTGCCAAGGCCCAGCTCCTGCATAGACAGTGATAGACTAATAGTCCAAGGAAAGTAGGCTGCAATTGAATGCTCTCTACTAGCTGATCGATGGTGACATAGAATAACAGGGATAGGTGGTGATGCTTCATGCATGTTACGCATCTCCATATGAACCATAAAGGTGAAACATGGTCAGCTACTGCACACGTGTTGGAGGGGATGCGTGGTAGTTAAGGCTTCCCATTGTAAGTACGGTAATCAGCATTTCAAAATTTAACATCACTTACTAAGATAATGAAGGAGATACGAAGGGGGAAACCAGAAGCCACTTGGAAAGAGTTACAGGAAGGCAGAAGGCACAACAGTCACACAGTGGACAATGGAATGAAAGCGGATATTTACAGATCTGATATGATACAGATCAAAATGGAGCCGTTTAATAAATAGAGAAAATTTAAGGTGGTTTTAAGAAGGGTTTGTGGAACACTTTGACCCTACCGTCCTGAAACATCGGACAATTATAGCAAGACACTTTTTCTTTAATTCTTTAATTTCAGTACATACAAATTAACCTTCGACCGAAATAAAGTTGATTTTAAAATGTTTTGTACCTCAGAAATAATCTTGTGTCATGTTTTCAAATCACCTTGTGACCGGATTCTTTCGTTGCGAGGGTTTCTAAAACACGACTAGATACACCACTATAGGCACCCTACATAGGGTGTAGACGCATATTACATCATGCACAATGTAGTGCGCCTGCAAAGAAAATGCGAAGCAGTTTGAGACACCGCTGCCTCAAACGCGTACACTGCAGGCCGCCATT
>JAYDZG010000008.1:17459739-17469745 GCA_034509265.1 Microcambeva bendego | reverse complement strand
GCTTAAAATACAAACAGATAGTGTCATCTTTAACTTTGTAACTTTTCTATGGAGATCGATTCATCTTCAACTCGCTTAACTTGCAGAAATGTTGACCAGTTCGGGCTAATTATGTGATATGAATGATCAAATAATAGACCAATGAAGTGTGCCAGCGCCATCATGGTCTGAAAGTGTAGAAAGCTCTGTACGGTAAAGATCAAATATGGGTGACACAGTCCAGTCATGGAGGTTTCTTATCTCCACAGGGTTGGAGGATGCTGTGCAAGAAATAAGCCCAGAGCCCCAAAGCTTGCTCGTCTGTGGAAACTTTCTTTGTATTGTAAGTCAGATTAGAATCTGAATGCCACTTCCAATTGGCATGAACACTTTTACTGTGTCCATGAGCTCAGCAACCCTGTCTAGCACTGAGCGCTCTAAGCCCACAGTGAAATAGAGCTTGGTTGACTGTCTATCCTCACGTTCCAGTAGCCTACACCTTGGGCTACACCTGACCATCGAGACTGTATGAAGCAACCTGATGGCAACAAATAAATCTTTTAAATTGCAGTTCTTATATGTTTGACCCAGCAGATTAAAATTAGTAATCGTATTCATGCAAATTATTATTGTATCACACAAAGCTTTACAGAATAAAATACTGTCTGAGAGTTAAATAAAAACATTGTTCCGTAGGTTATTGGGACTCTGTCACCGTTTGTTTTCGATGAATGACCTTTGAAACTTCCAGGAAACTCTGTGTGTGTGTGTGTGTGTGTGTGTGTGTGTGTGTGTGTGTGTGTGTGTGTGTGTGTGTGTGTGTGTGTGTGTGTTTTATTTGCTTTTCAGCGTGGACTGAAACAGTCTGATTGATCTTCCTGAACAAACACAAAGCCCGAAAACCAAAACCATTCAAAACAAGTGCCATACAGCTAACTAATAATAATAATAATAATAATAATAATAATAATAATAATAATAATAATGAATGACAAACATTACTGCACAATTACATAAATACTACATTACATAATAACAACCACAACAATAATAATTACAGCTGTGTGCTGAAAAGAAAAAGAAAACTATGAACCATCCCAAAAGAGAAAAAAGAAGCTACATCTATATTTCACAGAACACTTCCTTAAAAAACAAAAAAAACACACTCAAGAACCTCCAGAAAAACACCGGACTGATAAAAACCCTCCTGACAAAGTTTTCCTCAACACGAACAGTTCTGTCAAGCCACCAACTATTTAACTTTTATTTTTTTACTTTTATTTCACACTACATCTAATCTAATCATTTTGCACCATACTGATGGATCTGTGATGTGAATTGATGCTGTAATTCAATTATCAGTGCAGATGTAACTGCAAACCCAGATCTTACAATAAACCTAATAAACACTGGTAAATATAATTAATAAGATAATAACAGTATGATATATGAATGAGCCATCTCTAAAAGTAAAAGTAGAATAATATATTAAGATAAAATTATGGATCCTCTATAAGATCGCAACGTACGCAACATTAACACCACGATAAGAGAGTGATACATAAGAGCCGTTCCTGACAAAACACTCCCTATTTATCCGGGCTTGGGTCTGGCACTGCTATGCACTGGTTTATGTATCCTAGTATGTGAATACAGGACAATTCAGTGTTTCCAGTTTGGACTGTGCGAGGAAACCCACACAGACACTAGGAGAACATGCAAACTCCTCACAGAAAGGACTGCTCCATCTGGACATTGAACCCATGACCTTCTTGGGGTGTGATGACTAAGCCACCGTGCCACAAAAAACATTTCGAGAGTCATTTATTTGCTCTTTTCTTTCACATTATAAGGTGCCATTGGGTATGTAAGATGCAATATGATATACACTCCACTCCAAAAGTATTAGAGCAGTGAAGTCGAACATTTATTTCTTAGTTAAACCGGAAACATGTGGGTCTGGCATTAAAAGATGCAAACAAGATAAAAGATCGACAGTTCAGCTTTTATTTCCAGGTGTTTACATCTGGATCTGATACACAGTGCAGAAGATAGCACCTTTTGTCTAATCCCACCCATTTTATTTGTGAGCAATAGTATTTGATCATGTGACTGTCAGTCAGGTTTTGTTGCCCAGGTGTGTCCTTTTACATTCATTTTTCAGACAACAAATAGCCTACACTCAGTTTCAGGTTTGGGGTTTGCCTTTGCAGACTGTGCATTTATAGTTAGAAGAGTAATAAACATTAAACAAGAGAGCTGTCTATGGGTTAAAAACAAGCTTGTTAAGTTTAGAGCCATTGCACAAATGTTGACCACAGCCAGTAGAACCGTTTGGAATGTCCTGAAAAAGAAAGTCGTCACTGGTGTACAGATGTAACAGATGTCCAACAGGTAGACCAAGGAAAACAACAGCATGTTACAAGAGAAACACCAGCATGACATCAGCAACAACATCCAGAGAGCAGGAGTGAAGGCATCACTAAGACTTCTTAAATAAAGGTACTTCAACAGAATATGCAACCCACAAACTGGCAAGTACAGATACATGTTTTTTTTTTACTAAAGAGAGAAAATGAACCTGACAGAAAGGCTAAAGTTTGGAAAAATAAAGGATCTGCTCATGATCCCAACCATACGAGTTCATCTGTAAAACACAGTGGAGGTGATCTCATGGCTTGAGCTTGCATGACTTAATGAACTCAGAAGTCACCTTAAAGAGATATGCAACAAAACTGATTGGGAGATTCTTTTTGTGGCAGCAAAATAATGACCCAAAACACACTGCCAAAACTACAGGAGTTTATCAGGGGCATGAAATGGAAGGTTTTAGACGGGCCTATGAAATCTCTAGACTTAAACCCTATAGGACATGCATCCAAAAGAGGAGTAACTCCCAAAACCAACACCAACTGAAAGAGGCTGCAGTGAAAGCCTGGACGAGCTTCACAAAAGAAAAATGCAAAAGTTTAGTGATGTCAGTGGGTCACAGGCTTGATTCAGTTATTACAAGCAGTTTGTAACTAAATATGAGGTCTTATTCAATTTAATCTATTTCACGTTGATCTGTTTCAATACTTTTGCTCACAAGTAAAATTGGGTGGGTTCAGACGAAAGGCGTTAAGACAAATTATTTGTTATTAGCTTGTTATTAGTTTTATTTTACTATTTCTTATTAGAAAAAAGGACATCATGAAAACAATTAACATCCTTTTATTTCTGGAGGTATCATCTATTTCAATTGATTCCCCAAATGAGCCAATTCGTATCGATTCTTTCTGAATCGTTAAATCCCCATGAATGATTCATCAATTCAGACCTAACTGTTAAGAACTTTATATTGAGTAGGACCACAGTGGATCACAGTGGGTCCACACTGTTGATTTGGCATAGCTTTTATGCGGAATGTTCATCCTGACACAACCCTCCCTATTTATCTGGGTCTGGCAATACAACCCAGCTGCAATGAACCGGAGAGTTCAGACTATCAGTACTGGTGTGCTAGTGGAAAATCCCGATGCTAAACCTGTTCGCTCTATATTGAGTGTAGTATATTGTAATAAAAAGGACGCATCAGTGCAGATCTTACTGTAAACACAGAACCCACAATACAGATTATTGATAAATACAATTAATATGATTATAACATTGGTATATGAATGCTGATCTAATTGCATATGATTGAATATTGTGATGTCTGAACGATATATCGGTTCAGATATAATTATACATTACTGAATATTGTGATGATGAACGATATATCGGTGCAGCTCTATCTACACTGAAACTCGGGCTCTCTAGTCAGTTGGCTCTCGCGACCTCCACGAGCTCCAATGACGGTTATAAAGCAATAACTTAAGCAACTTCAATTCATTTTAAAACTAAAGTTGGATTCAGTTATTTTAAAAAGAAACAGCAGAATAAACGACTTTGAAATGATAAACCTGTTAAATGAGACTCAAACCTCGGGCTGCTGTGATTCTGCAGAAGCAACATAGCAGCAGGACCAAGCGAAAACTTCTCAGCGCCTCCATCGGGTTTCACCTCGGAAATTCATTCCATATTCACCTCACACTCTTCATTTAGCTCATTAAATCCAACTCCACCGTTCCGTGACTTAGTACGCTGAATAAACGACCCGGTTTATGGTGGTCAGTTCGGTTTCTGGCTTCGTAATCGGTAATTCCGTTCTGCCTTTTCAATCTCGACAACTTCCTGCCGAAAAAGTCGCTGCGCGCTCCCGACTTGTCAGTTTCGACGGCGAGGACGCGCAATAGGGCGCGCTCCCGACAAGACACCGAGGGAAGGAGACGCGCTTTCACGGTAAAGGTCAAAAGTTTGCCTGCACTCGAATGTTAAACTCGAAATTTCGACTGGATCGTTGGGACACATACGCTTGTGTGGTCAAAAGTACGTAGGCACCACTTTTTATGATTCAGTAGTTCAGGTGTTTCAGGTACACTAACTGCCAACAGACTACAATAGGTTCTATTGCATAATTAATTTGCTTTCAGTTTTGATTGATTCAGGGGAGACATTTTCTTGCTCTGGCAAGAATATGAAGTATGGATGTCATAACAAGATTCATAAATGTTTTCAGTGATGTGACCCAGTAAATATGGCTTTGAGGTCATATCATATGCATAACCAGCAACATAACTTTATACACCATAGTCATTTCTCATTTGGCAGTAGTTAACGTAGGGTGGCACAAGTGTGCTTTCGCTCATAGCAAGAAGGTCGTGGGTTCGATCCCCGGATGGGGTGGTCCGAGGGCTTTCTGTGTGCAGTTTACCTGGTCTTCCGATGTAGGGTTCCTCCAACAGTCTAAAATCATGAAGTCATTGGAGACTGAATTGACTTATAAGTAAACAGGTCTGTATATGTGTGTACGCAGTGGAATTGAGAAAAATAATAGTATACAAGACACAGTTGGGTGCCATTTGGGAGAGGCAGAGGTCACTCCATCAGTACAGGCTGGATAAGTCTTTAGAGATTGTGCACTCTCCTAATTAACTGCTTAATTGAGAACAACTCGTGCACAATCAGAGATTGTTTTCTGGCTTGTTTATGTCAGTTCATGGACAAGTTTGACTTCTTTTCGTTGGCGCGCACACATACGCGCGCGCACACACAAACAGCATTCCAGCAGTTTACAATGGCATGCACTGATCACAGGCCTGATTGTGTCTAGCGCTCTGGCAGGAATAATAAACTCCTTTCACGAGAAGCTCAGCCTCCTCCCACGCCCCTTCTGCACCAGCCAAAATTTCGCCTATCTGCCAGTCCCTACCCCCTTTTATACATGCCCATAATTAAAGGAGCAATTAGAGTAAACAACATGCATAGTTTTCTTTATGTATACCAGTGTTTGAGTGAGTAGTCTTGCACCAGAGCTACACTGTATGAACAAAAGTATGTGGGCAGCATAAAATCACAGCCAATTAAAAATGAGGATTCTGTTTTTTAGAATGTATAACTACCGTTGGTGTTATTTTTTGTAGCGTGGCTTTCCACAAGATAAGGCTTGGCTTAAAACTGGCATTCCAATTCATCACAGCTGTTTTGAAAAGCTATCACCCGCAGGCACAAAACCGGGTCCCTCAAACTAGAATTCTCTCTTTAAATTCCTGCACCACTCGTGTATGTGTTATGGTGTGTAGTACAGTCACCTTGCATCAACAAAGTCCTTCTTTCAATTACCACATAAAATGTGGAGTTTAAAGTTTTGTTTGCACTGGTAGCTCCAGTTTCCTCCTCTAGTCCAAAAACAATCAACATTTTGCCTTATAGTAGTTATAGACTTATAGTAGTTACAGGGTACAGTCTGATCAATGAAGGGTTAGGGCCTTCCTCAAGGGCCCAACAGCAGCAACCTAGCAGTGGTGGAGATGAAACCAGTAACAAGAGTAGGAGTCACTGCTCCTCACAATCAGACACACTCAACTGCATCTGTAAAGTGAACATCTCATTGGAAGGTCACTGCTTCAAACCCCAACCTTCACTCGCTTTGTAGAGTTGGTGCTAAAATTTGAACCCAGGTCTTCACAATTGTGAGCTTACTGAGATATTTTGAGACTAGTAAGATAGTGAAACAACACCACACGTTCATACAGAATCACTTTATTTCTTTTTAAAGTTTTTTTGTACACTTTTATCTGTGTATGGTGCAGTAGAAGTGAGAAAACAGATACAACACATGGGAACACAACATTTTATCAGCTAACCCGGAATCATTGTAACTCGGGTGGCGCTGACCCGCCTAAAGGCTCAGAATTAGAATTAGACTGCAGAATTACCATTACATGTGATTCAGTATATCAGCCCAGCTGAAAGAAAGCTGCCAAAAGCATGGAGCCTGAAACGCCCCTGCTTAGCCAACAAGCTGATTTCACTAGAGACCAGGATCAGCTGTTCTGGCTGATCTCTGATGGTTTTGGATGTTAAGTTAGTCTGGGTCATCTCTGTAATATGTTGTGTACTGTAGAAACACCTGAAATCCTGAAATATAATCACGTTTTAAGAAATGTGCAAGGATTTCGTCCTTCATACCCTGTCCCAATTTTGCTGGAGTTAAGGTTGAGAAATGAAATCAGATGCTGAAGAATCACCGTAGATTGATATACAAGTCATTTATTACATAGTGGCAGTTTTTACAAGTTGTATGTGGACATCCAGGTTAAAATAATAAAGAAAAGCAAAACTATAAATTAATTATAAACATCTGTAAACTTTTGTTTCCACAGGATGCACTGCGTACACTTACTATGTGGACATGTAATACACTCTGGAACAGCATGTGTAAATATACAGATCGAGCATAACATTATGATTCCATATATTGTGTTCCACTTTTAAATATTTGTTCCCCTGATGTGTGCACATTTTATCTTCTCTATCAACTTTGAGGATAAAATGTAGACTCATTATAAAATTAAGACCAGTTTTAAAAATTCCCCTTTGCACCACTGGATCTTAAGAAGGTTCTAAGTAGAGCTTCAAAATGCAAAGAGAAGAAATAAGTGCAAAACTTGAGTAGACAATTTAGTGACAACTGCATTTACACTCAAAAATGTTTTTTAGCTGATCAAAAGTTTAAGCAAAAAAGCTCAATGACTTTGAGCTCTCACAACGTGCTATCACTGCTGAGGTTTGACACAGTAAGATGCATTTATGAAAAAAGTCAAGTGGTAGACATTTCACTAGCACTGGTCCACTTACTGCAGCTCAATAACCCATCAGATGGCATCTGCATGGGAAGGGCTTCAGAAACAAAAAATGTTTCCTTCAATAGCACAACATGGCCTGTTTGGAGCAGAAAACATAAGAAAACATAAGACGAAAGTTTTATTCTCTTATGAGTAAAGGTTTAACCTTGGCGGTCTTGATGGCTTATCCGAATGTTAATAGAATAACCAGGAGATCCCACCTTAGATGTTTGATGCTCATGATTTGAAGTGCTTTTCCCTTTTAAGAGAACAATGGAGGTTCAAGTTGTACAGGGGCATCACACAGCAGCTATGTGGAGATGTTGCAGTGGGCATCCTTCATGACTGAGGGCCTTCGTCTGTGTGGTAATGACTAAGGTTCTCAACAGGACAATGCTGAAGTTCACAATGACCACCTGACTTCTTCCAGGAGAATAATGTCACTGTTTTGGACCATCCTTATGTAAATCCGATTAAGAACATTTGGGGAGTGATGGCAAGGGAAGTTTACAAAAATGGGCATCAGTTCCAGACAGAAGCCATTGTCAACAATGTCCTTTTTTTGACACTTTTGTCTCTAGGTCCCATTTCTTCTTTTAGCATCGTGAAGCTTACTTAGAACCTCTTAAGATCTAATAGTGCAACATGCTATTTCTTACAATATTTTCAACTGGTCTTAAGATTTTCATTATTCCACCCACTAACGTGCCACGATGAAGAGATATTCAGTGTTATTGACTTCACCTGTCAGTGTGGAGTATGTTATACCTGGTCGGTGTATAGTGTGCATTTTTTTCTATATTTCAGTACTTTTAACAGGTCATTATTTAAGAATAAATTTGTGAACCCCTTGTAAAGACCAAATTATGTATTGTGCATAAATTAATAAATCACACGTATACACTTTTCATGCCTTTATTTAACACAATCAATCATTTACAAGCCAAACTGGAAAAGGTGAAAAACGGACAGTCAGGTTTGATTAGATTTAATAAGAGTGAAGGATTCCTCCTGGACCAATACACACTGGACCAATCTGATCCCTTGTCCTCCAAAGGATCTATGGGCTTCTGCAGGAGCTTCTATCAGGTCTTGGACACAAGGGTTCACAAACTTTTTCAGTCTAAATTGTGAATGATTAGTCAGCATGTTCAGTAAAGACATAATTAAGGGCAGTTCATGAATACCACCTGGAGGAGACCACAACGCAGAAGGACATCCAGGTCAGAGGGATTCACAAACTTTTTCTGCAACTGCACTGTATTCACTTGTGTATGTTTTCATGGTCACCGTTATGAACACACTCTGATCCCCTCCACTCCAAAATATCTGGGACTATATTTACCCGACAGCTGAACACGCCAACGCCAACACACACACACACACACACACACACACACACACACACACACACACTGAGAAAGAGAGAGAGAGAGAGAGAGCACAAAAGTGCACAAGTGGCAATTTGAAACAAAGACACACTGACACGGTGCTTATTTACTCCCAAGAGAATTCACACCAGTATTTTTCAGAAGGCAGAGAGAATGGACATGGCAACAGGAAGTGACAGTCTGGGTGGGTCACAGGGGTGTAACGATACACTCAGATGTTTAATTGATGTCTGATGAAATTGCAGTTTGGTTCACGATACATTTACCATTCAGGTTCCAGGGCTGAATCGATTCACGATTCTGAGTACATGATCTACAGAGTCGATGGATTTATGGAACTCGACTCATGATCTCAAGTTCATGAAGCTGAATTCATACTGCTGTGCTCATGAATCGGTTCACAATTCTAGAATTACAATTCAAATAATGATCGACTCGTGATGTTCAGTTCCCGATTTAAAAGATGCAAAGTTTCTGGATCACCAGATCATTTAATGATAAAAAAACTAATAAAAAATATATGCTGAGATCATGACTGCGATGGACTTGCGGCTCATCCAGGACGCTAGCATGCTCCTAAAGGCCAAGATCTGGGAAGGGCTCCAGCACCCCTACCCGACCCTGATTAGGATAAGTGTTTAAAGAAAATGAACTGAACTGAGTTCATGAATAATTTAAAATGAATCACTGTCATAATCACTGATTATGTTCAGGATTTGAATAACAATGCTGAGCTCTGATTTGAAGGTACTTTAATTTTATCTCGGCTTTCTCAACTTACACCAAGTGTCAATGTGATGGTTGCTCATGCAGTAGCGGTGTGTTGTTACACCCCGGTTGGTTCGTGTAGAGACACAAATGACAAATTCGAGCAGACACAATAAGGCTTAGGTGAAATACACACATGCACACACACACTCACTCTCTCACGCAATTCCTTAAATATACACGTCATCCCCAAAAGTATTTGGACTCCTTCATATTAACCAGGTGTTGGCAAAACAAATAAAAGTAATTTTATAAAACTAATTAGCAATTGGTGACTTTGCAGTCTAGGTTTTCATCCATAGTGGTGATTGGCTATGTCTGAGTGTGGTGGTTGGGTGGCAATGCTGCTTGCTGTGGACCACCACAACCCTGACCAGGAAAGAGGAATATGGGAGGAATTGGATTGTCGTCTTCAAGCCAGGAATTCTCAGTCACGCCACAAAATCTGATGAAATACTTTCTTATAGTATTAATAGTCCATGATTGTGGAACAGGCTGTCTAACAAGCGCATGAATTGGTGTCCACATACTTTTGGTTTTCTTTATAGAAGGCATTCGGGGTGATAAATACGATATCAAATGAAAAAAAGAAAGAAATTAAACAGTACCATCATGAAACCTAAAAAATGCAAGTGCGGCTGTAAATTGGCTAAAAACTCG
>JAYDZG010000008.1:17368827-17379912 GCA_034509265.1 Microcambeva bendego | reverse complement strand
GTGAAAATAAGGTAGCACAAGTAGTCGACAGGGATTAGTGGGAGACGCCGTTTGATTGACAGCCGTTCTATAATGAGGACTCTAGATTCTGTGCTGTCATTCTGAATTTAGGAGCTCAGATTCATCTCCAAGGTTTGCTTTGTTATTAATCATTAATCCCAAAGTGCCTGAAATAAGCTTTGTCATTAAGGAACATGTTCTGTTAGGTTTACATTGTGAGAACAGTATGTGGGAGGATGGGGAATGTGGTGTTCAACTGCTTTACAAGAAATAAGCACCTTCTTATGCAGATTTTTGTGGGTCAGGAGTAGCTCACTGGTTAAAGTACTGGACTAGCTATCACAAGGTTGCTGGTTGAAGCCCCACATCTACCCGATTGACACTGTTCGACTATTAAGCAAGACCCTTAAACCACAGACTGCTTTGATTATATGTAGTACAAATTGTAAGTTGCTTTGGAAAAAAGTGCCTGCAAATTGTAAATGGACTTACTGTGGATACAGAGGTCAGAGATTCAAGTCCACCAAAGAGTCTAGATGATGCAAAATCAATAACTAAGGCTGTACTTAACTTAATGGGCCATTATTACAAAAAGTGCCACATTTTCACTGCTGTGATTAAATGACACTCATAAATAGCATAAAATGAAACTACAATACACAACACCTTAAAAATTATTTTTTTAAAAAGGTTGATATACGAATACACACTTGCAAAATGTAATGAACACTGTAAAACAAAAACAAAAGTAAAAACAAACAAACCACAGAAAGCACAATGATAATCAGAATCCGCTCTTTTTGCACTGTAGCACAGAGACAATGCTTAGTCGGAGACGATAAACTACTGAACAGGTCTAGATTATTAATAATCAGTTGAGACAGATCTAGGATAGGTTACTGGCTGACTGTCAGATATAACATGATCCTCCTAAGTATTCTGGGAAATGGAGTTCTCCAGAGCAAGGCTCAGTGCAGAGCATGAGCGATTCCTGACGGTGACGTGTGAGGCTTCATGTTCTTGTCTGTCCTTATAGCCCCCACCTAGTCCACAGAATTGGCTGTGTGTTTTCCAAACTCGAGTTTGCAGCTGCTTTACACTTCCACATCTTGGACAATTTGACTAAGAGATCGCTAACTGAATTGCAGTAGGATGGCTAGTATGCCACATAGTTCCGATTAACCAGGAAATTTGAGACACTTTTTTACTGTACACAAATAAAAAACTGTTAAGTCGATAAACACAAACCTTATGGTTTGAATTTCATCACAAATGGCAAATTACACACGGAAAGACTCTGTGAATTAGGTAGGGTCATATCAAAAACCAAAGGGTTAAGCAGACATCTAAGTGTAGCCTAAATCAGGCATAAACCTGAATGCAGTTGCTGGTGAACTATGGACCCATCCAACAACGATTCATCTAAACACTACACCAAAATAGTCTATGGCTCCATGGTGCCAATGTATCACTAAATCTCTACCTAATTCAGGGGCACTATAAACCCAGTTTAGTTCTGGTGTGCTTGCAAAACCAGAATCATGACCAGGTGAAGCTTATACATTGACAATAGAGTTTTTAGTCTGTGTAGTCCAGTATCTACAACACCTACATCAAACAGTAGTAAGCTCATCGTAATAACAGACAAATCTTTCCCAGGACTGATGTGATTACCTTGGCTCGAATGACAGTGCAGTGCAGGGAACTTGTGGAGGTTTCATATAGCAGATCAAACTCCAGAGTTCCTAACGATGCTGCAACAGAGAATTAAAGCATTCAGGACAAAGCCACCAATAGCATGTTGATTTGTTACTATTAATTAATGTAAAAAAAAAAATTGTGGACAACACATATATTGTATTGTTTGCTCTTGTTTTGGTCAAATTTCTTGATAAGGTTTCTTCATGTCCAGCATTAAACCCTTGGAGCTCAATAAGTTTGCTGGACCCCATTCATTGGTTTTCTGTACCTGTCCACGTCAGAGAACTGGTTGAAATCTGTTCAACACCCTGTAACCTTTAGACTACAAGAAGGGCTTGACTTGACTGACCATCTCTCAAAGCTCAAGGAAGACAAGCATTACTCTTTCATTAGTATTGATTAGGTGGTTCATACTATGATATTGAAGATGACAAGATACTCCATAAAGATCTGATCATGTTTTCAGACAACAATATACTTCTTGAAGAGGTGGGTCATCAAATAGTGTTTGAAGGTTCGTTTCTCCATCTCTGGTCCTTTGATAACGTTTGAAGATGACAAGCTAATTCTTACAGAAGTAGGTCATTTAATAGTGCTTAAAGTCTACAAAATACTTCCTGAAGCGGTGGGTCATCTGATACTGTTTAAAGTCAATGAGATACTTTTTGAAGAGAATGGTCATACAACTGTGTTTGAAGATGACAAGATACTGATCTGACTGGGCTGTTCAATGATCAGGTGAAACCTCTGCTGTAGTATCTGTTCATCTTCAAACATTATCAGATTACCCTCCTCTTTATTATTAACCATAAAAGCACTAACCTTTTACTAACAGGCCATTTAAAGTATTTAACCCCCTTACAGTTTATTCTCAGCCTGTGATTTGTAGGATGAAACTAAAGAGCACTGAACACTTTGTGTCTGAAAAATGCTATAAATGAAAATAAATTAAAGCCGCATAAAAAACATAATCCATAGTATATGCAGTGATTATGGATCTATTCCCAATATCTGACTCACTATTATCGTCGCTGTCACAGCTGTCGATCTCCACTGATGTTTCCATGCTGTTCATAGAAGACAACATCCCTCCACCAGCTGCTGTCCCTGGCGACAACGGAGACAGGAGACCTCCTCCAGCCGACATTCCACCAGCAGACGTTACAGGTGGAAAGCTAGTCTGGTTCGGTGAAAGCGAATCACACAGGGAGGATGTCGGGGAGAGACGAGGAAAGTAGGCTGAGATCTGCCTAATGGGCCGAATTGGGCCAGGGCAGACGTTAATTGCCATGTGCTCCTGGATGGATATGGTCAGCCTCTTTTCCTTCTGCACTGTCATCTAGCTGACGAGGACACACATAAAGAAACAACAGGCTGTGTGAGTGAATGAGCTTGAGAAGATGTTGAGAAAAGTGGCATGAAGAGCATGTTTAAAGTTCATAGTGTCCATATGTTATGCCTTTTCTGTGTATCTCAAATCTGTGATTTAAAAAAGAGTATGTTATTTGATTTTTAAAAAGAACAAATCAAATGAGACTGTACAATAGTTCCTCTTTGCATTTTACCCACATTAGGCTGAAATATTATTACATGTATTCCCTGGCTGCATGAATATCATCACTGGTTGATTTTGTCATTTAAAAGCCTAAGACAGACAGAATATGCTAATTAGCTCAGACTACAAGTCACATTTACAGTTCATTACCTGTGTTTATCAGCAACCAAGAGGCATGTTTACCATCATAATGTAATATGACATATCTGCTCCTATCCAAATAATTTTTCTCCACAAATGTGAGCTGTAAGATGATTTATTTTTTATAAAATACATATGTATGTATATGCAACTTTATTATAATATATTTGAAAGGTCCAATGTCCACACCCACTTCTCTTTCCAGCAGCACAGTTTGTCCAGGAAAATGCCCCCCCTCCTGATTGGTCCGCACAATACTAATTACCTGCAGCTGCTCCTTTTTATGAGCTTCTTTTTACAACTACATGTTTTGTGTAAGTTCTAGGAATAAAGATGATTGCAGCACAGTTCATTGTGTCTTGTCCTCTGCATGCATGCTGTTCCGGCTGCTTTCAGGTCACCTGGCAACACTTTTTAGTGCTTATGTTAACCCTAATTTCTCAAGCTGTATTAAATGCAGTACCTATTTTGATATTCAGAATTACATGGCAAGTGAGTGGAAAAACACACAAATCTTATTCTGATGATTTACACTGATATTATTTCTCAAGATTCCAAGTGTTAAACAGTATAGGTTGAGTGACATTAAGACTTCATTAATTTCATGTGGGCAAAGGCATTTACACAAATAGGTTGATCCAAAAATGCTTCAATAGTTTTCCTCAACCAAATTTCTTATGAATACCTAATTTTAGAGTTTAATTTCTCCATTTATGAATGAACTGTTTCTGCTTTATTTGGTTTCTTTGAGTTTGACTGCACACTCATCTTCTCAAACAGTTGTCTTAGTCTGATTGTGGGGTCAGCAATTTGCCACACCTCATGGGTTTGGCATAATGGTTTTGCGTCTATGGTAGAACCCAGCCAAATGGATATGCTGAGATTAAAACCTGGGAGTTCAGACTCTATGCTGATATGCTAGTAGTGAACCCACTGCTCCACTTGGGTGTTTTTCAAAAGGAAAAAATGTGTACTAATAAATACAAAAAACAATTCTAGATTAGCAGAGCTTCAGTGGACTGAGGTGCAGGGTTTGTAAAAAACATACATTAAACAGACAGTGATAACATTTCCTGATAATCATGTTGACCTGTTTGAATGAAGCGTATTCTAAAACATTCACTACGCAATCGATCATTTTACTATTAAAAAATTCTCATTCTCCTTTACCTGCTACCTGTGGTTTGAAACATCAGGCACAGACTGGCTTTAAAGATTGGTTTTCATTGATGGTCAAGATAATAAATGGTAATATGCAGGCAAGCACTGTCCTGAAATGAAAGAAAAGTTCCTCCAAGCTGAGGCAGATCATTCCCGTGGAGAAAATCACATCATATCGACAGTTTGTTTTGTCATCAAAAGATTTTCGGCTAATTCAAGGGGCATTTAGCCTCATTAGGGGTCTTGTGGAGAAGATTCGCTTGGCTAACTGATGACTCCTGAAAGCGTCTGTGGAACAGAAATGACTTGGAGCTCATAGGACCTAAAATTGAATGATGTGTCAGAATAAAGAAGCGCAGCTGAAGGTTTCCTGAGGTAAAATGATTCAAAATGAGAATTATTTTATCATGAGAAAGTAAAATATGACCACAGGAAGACCTTGGTAAGGTAATGTTTTGTATAACGAGTACATCTCTAATTAAAAGTGGGGTCATTTCAGGGGTCATTTGCCCTCAATTAACTTATGTCTCTGTGTGTGGGTTGGTGCTTTTATTGCTCTGGATTTTAAGGCCTGTGTAATCCCCGATTGTGTGTTTACTGCACAGTATTGCTAAATTCAAATTTATTCAGCCTTCAACTGTTCACAAAGTGAGCTTCGTGAAGACATGTTTGGTGTGAAAGAATCTCCAGCACATAGCCCTCACCCTAACCCCATCAATACTTGTCTTACTGGGATAAAAATACTACTCTTAAAAAATATTAAAAAGGGACAAGACAGAATATTAAATAAAAATAAACCAAGCTAAACAAGAACTCAACAGTTATAAGATTTAGTCTAAAAGCTCAACGATTATGTGGTTATCTGGATTCTCCTAACTGTTTCACTTAGAATTTAGTTCACTTATTGTTAATAAATCTAAATGCGACTTTATGTACTAAAAGACAGGAACACTAAACTTTTCTTCGTTAATTAGTCACGGTAAGCTTCATTCACATTAACCATTGTTCGTACGACCAGAATGACTTATATTGTCTCATATCAAACAGTTCCTCTCATTGGAGGAACTATGAAAAGGTCAGCAGCAAACTGGGTCAAAGTTCAATAGAGTGATTAAAGACAAAAAAGATGAGCCCAATGTGGCAAAATAGTGCGCGGAGCAACACCGCCACACTCCAAAGGAAACAACAGCACAGCTGGCTTAAAAGCATCTCAAGCAACAAGACTCCTGGTGGTCTATAATGTTACCTATGGTTTTGGAAAAGTATAAAATACATTACACATACACAATTTTTCTATAAGCCATGCATAGAACTGTCAATATAGAACTGTTTCATATAGATTTGCAGAAATGTAGGTGTATATTTTATATGAGAATATTTTATACATGTACATACTTGTCCTCTTGACTGAATATTTAAGAGTGGACATAGAAATGTATTCAGGTATGTACCTTATGTTTTATCCCACCATTGATGCACTAAACTTAGATTTATTTGATTTCAATTGTTTCTTTACTCAATTATTTTTTGGGATATTTGCTTTTGACAGTTTTACTATTTCCACCAGGTTTCCTCATCTTTATGGATCTGATTGTACTTACATCTATATTAACTGCAAAGAGTCAGAGTATTAAAATGAAATTACCACATGAACCTGATTAGAGAGATTTTTTAAAGCTATGTGAGAACCAAAGATCTACATTTCCTGACAGGTTACATCTTGCGGACAAACAAAACGAGTTGATGCTCTCTCGGCCTCATTCTTTCATTCTCTGCTTCAGTCACTTTTAATTACAATCATACTGCCTCACGGTTCCGATCTTTTCACTCCTCAACTACCTCTCATTATCTTTTACTCCTCCATTCTCTTCTGCACCCATCTGATTGTGTTTGTTCAACAGATGTGGCTGAATTAATCCAGGATCGCACAAGCTGCTTTTGGCACACTGCATATTTCTAAAAACAATGGGAACCATGTCAGAAACATTTAACATGTACGCTACATGACCAAGAGCACCTGCTTAGGTGATATCCATCATTAAGAGTCTTCATGAACACTGAAAGATTTTAGTTAATATTATATTTTATTGTAAAGTGTCATGTTTAACAGTGGGAGTGTGTTAAAATGGCATCGTTTTGAGTTTGTCTTATTATTGTTTTAAAATCTATATGCTAAATTTGCAATTAGATAAATCTACAGTTTGCTCAATGCAAGAAAATGCATTTTAGGGTTAACTTTTATATTTAATATATATTGTTTATATATAATATATAATGATATATAATACTGTGGATAATTCCATCAGTTGATTTAAAGATGCGATAAAACATGACCAAAATATCTCTGTATGAGGGAACTTTAAATAGTTTTTATAATTTGGTGTGTAGCAATTAGGGTGGTAGGAGCAGTAATTGGACGTGTCTGAGAGAGCATCTTATTTCCAGCTTTATGGGCATCAAAGAAGCTTTAAGAGTAAGAACATTTCCATGCGATTATAATGTGACAGCAGTGGCGCATCAGTGGCTACATGCTCAACCAAAAACATTTTAGCTGATGGTCTTCAAGTGGTATGATACTGGAAAAAAATCATCAGAAATGAAGGTGACAACATGGAAAAGGATGGAGTTTGTTTTTGAGAATCTTGAAAATATAGTTTAAAAAAGTGAGAAAACTTTGGAAAAACCCTTGTATAAATGGCAAAGCCGACAGTTCAATTGAGGATTGTTTTTAAAGATATAAACCTGTTAGCAATAGGTGTGACTAAAACACTTGAACACAGAGCGTCAAAGATCAATTGTTCCAGCTTGTTTGAAGTGAAATCCCTCTGAAGTGGCGTCGCGCTACGCAATCCAATAATGGATTGTGTACGGGCACTTTTATTTGAATTCAGCCCGAGACTCAGTGTCACATGTCCTGCTGTGAGGGTAATTACATTCTCCATTACACATTCAGCCGTGCTGCCGCATTCGAGAAGAGCCATCATGCCGATTCTTTTCAAAACCATTTCCTGTTGGAGAGGAGCTCAAATCCCATGTCTCAGATCCACGCTGGGGCTCAGAGGAAAACCGTCTGTGAATCTGCCTTGGCTCATTATGGCCCGACACAACCTGACGGCGACGAGCTTTATTTATAGAGAAGTTACAACATGATCGTTTGGACACGCAGACAGAGAGACTGTAAGGAGGAAATAAATAGACAGTGTTTTTTCTGCAGTGTAATCCTGTTTCTAATTATATGTTAGAGTCAAGTGTGTGCAGCCAAGCTGATGTGCACTGTGAGTACCACATGTGTTAGGATCCATACCGATTACATCAGCCACAGATTTCTTTCCAGCAATGTAACCACAATAAAATTTGGACTGATCTTCTACAAAAAACTCTAAAATTAGAATAAAATTCAAACATTTAGGAGACTTAGTTCATGCTCATTTAAAACCTGATCTAATTGGCTTTGATTGTGGCCAGACGACTGGTCTAAGTCTCTAGAACCTCAAAACATTACCCAAAATAGTGAGTATTAAAAAAAGTCCAGAGCAGGGATGCCCAAACTATCACAATTTTTAAGTGCATTTTCTCCCACTTTTCTCCTGATTTAGCACATCCATTTATCTAATTGAGTTATGCTTCCTCTTGACTGATGCTGTTCTCGGCTGTGATTGAGGAGAGCAAGACTGACACACCCCTGAGCAGCAGCCAACTGCTTCTTTTTACCTGCATGAGATGATTTCATATGTAGATCACTTTTGTGGATGGAGAGACAAACCTTGATCAACTCTTTATTCCTCGACTCTGTTAAGGTGGAATCAATTTGCCATCAGAGGCTGCAATACACTCAGTTATGAGGAATTCATGTCCGGTTCCACCCTGTATCTATCAAATTAAACAAATCTAAAATTCTCAAGTTCAAGACAAGCTCACAACAACAAACATCGGGTTTTACTCGTAGTAGTCATCGTCTGGAGTATTGGCAAACACAGCTACATAAATCCAGAGGATGTTATTATGAAAAAAACAGTATTATTAAGTGTCATATATTTCCATGTGGGTGAGTAGTATTGTTTAAATCAAGGCTCCTTATGATCTAAGATCTAATCCTATAAAGAATGGGTTTTTTTGACACTTCGAGCACATAAAACCAATCAATTATGGTTTGAATGTCACCATCAATCTAGGTACTGGTGCTGAATCTTTAAATGTCTTTAAATGGCAAGTGTCTTTTGGCAGCCTCACTAGTCACCAGATCTGAGCTTTCTGCAAATCATAATATGCGTTCTGTATTTTTTATTCAATAGGGTTCAGTTAATAATAATTTGGGGAAACTGTTTTAATAATATAATATACTAAGAAATAAGAAATCTTATTTATATACAGTACACACTATTATATATATATATGTAGCTTTGTAGACGATGACTACTACGAGTAAAACCCAATGTTTGTTGCTGTGAGCTTATCTTGAACTTGATAATATTTTAGATAATATATATAATATATATCTAGGTCAATCTAGGGGTGCTTTGGCCACACTAAAGGGTAATTAATAAACTGCGCTCAGTGGTAGTTCAATGGTTAAGGTACTGGACTAGTATTCATTAGGTTGCTTGTTCAAGCCCAACCATCACTGACCTTAATGAGAACAGTTGAAAGAACTTATTGGTTAGTTCAATGCTTTGGGATGATATGGAAGGTCAACTTCAAGTAGGCAATTAAGTACAATTTCATATGAATCACACATTCATCCAATGGTGTTCCAATTAATATTAAAAATAATTAGAAATTACATATTATTTTTATTGTCAGTGTACAGAAAGTTATTTTTATTATTTTAATTTCATTTCACTTTGTCGCATGGCATCCTAGTTTCTTATTATTACTAATAATACAGCTTATGACGTTGCTGTGCTCATTTAAATAGAGTTGGCTTGAACTAACCAGTTAGAATTATGCACCAGGATGAGTTTTTTACTTTTTGCTATTCCTATTAGAACATTTGTATAGTTTTTATGCCGGATGCCTTTCCTGGCACAACCTTCACTATTTATCCGGGCTTGGGACCGGCACTACAACTCCATGTTTTTGTACTGTGTGAGGAAACCAAAGCTCTTGGAGGGAAATCTACACAGATGGACCGGGACTGTCTGGCATTTGTATTGAACCCAGGACCATCTTGCTGTGAAGCGACATCCCATGTCATTATAAAACAAAATATGGAATTTAACAAAAATGTGTTTTCACTTTATGGCATGGCTTTTATTTATCTTACCACATTTACAAATTATATTTGACTACAGCTGATGAATTCTCTGTGCCTCTGTATGTACGATTAGTTTGACTACTCCCATTACAGAAAGGTGGACCAGTGATCTCATTGTTAACATGCCCCAAACTTTCAACTAACATGATTTTGTAAAAAACAAAGATTTTGTAACTTGTCCTCAAGTCAATGGCCATGTAAGTCTTACTTGAACATGGACAGTGACGTATGGGTTTTAATTATTGGCATGTTTTCTTCTTGGTTAGGGTTGCTCAATGAACATTTTCAAGACAAAGAAGTGACTGTTCCCTCCTGTTATTCAGTCAGAGAAATAGAATGCTCACAGAAAACATACACATTCCAAGACTGCACTGAGTTTAGGGAATAAAACAAAAACCTGTACTCATTTATTACCTTTATTTTGTGTTTCTTTTCCCAGCCGTCCAAATGCAGAACTTCTACAATCCAGCCGCAAATGTAGTGGAAGTTACAGGTGGTGCTGGGGTGAGGAGTGAGGAGAAGCAGAGGGTTGATGTGAGAGAATGAAGGATTTAAACTGAAATGCTCCTACAGCCTCTTCATCCAGCTTCAGGTTCTAAACTTACACCAGAATAGATGAGATGAAAAATTCCAAGAGCACCAAAATGAGGGAGAAAGAAATTCCATGAGAGTGTTCTGTGTGCGAATGTAAGAGATGCTCTCGGGTCTCTCTCCTCCCTCTTTCCTCCTCTCTCTCCCCCTCACCCACTCACTCGTTCACTGCAGTAACATGTCTTGGTGGTGGGCTCCATCTCACATGCTGGAATTTAGCATCACTGCCAGATAATTCCAGCAACAACACATATCTGCTACTTATTAAATCAGCTGAAGTTCCAGGGGTGACAACATAGTACATGACTAAAAGTATATAGACATGCCCTATGTTTGGGTGTTTCCATCACACCTTTTGCTATTTTATAAAAAAGCTCTGCTGCTCCCAAAGTGGATCATAGTCAACATCATGCCCTTCCTGATCCCTCCCCCAAGCCGACTAGCGGCAAT
Source organism: Microcambeva bendego (assembly GCA_034509265.1). NCBI lineage: Eukaryota > Metazoa > Chordata > Actinopteri > Siluriformes > Trichomycteridae > Microcambeva > Microcambeva bendego. The sequence continues at coordinate 17,369,059 of JAYDZG010000008.1, read as the reverse complement.
GCAGATATTCAAACCGGGAAGTTCAGACTTTTGGTACTGGTGTGTTAGACGAAAGTCCGGCTGTTCCACCTGAGTATCTTATAAAAGAAGAAAATATTTTACATTTTAACCCTTTCTATTTATTTGGCATTTACACGCTTTTATCCAAATGGACTTACAGTACTTTGACAGTGTACTGTCTAAGCAATTTAATGATAAGGGCCTTGCTTAGGGGCCCAACAGAGACACCTGG
>JAYDZG010000008.1:17320035-17332229 GCA_034509265.1 Microcambeva bendego | reverse complement strand
ACTCATTTTCATGTTCGTTACCAAATTCAAAGTAAAATTTCAAGTTTAAAAAAATCAAACTATATATTTTCGGAGGCTCAAATTCGGCATGTTACATTTAGATCATTTAACATTATTAAATTTTAATTATTAATTTCGTGGCGCAGAAACGAACCCAGGCAGATCACTATAAAGTTATTAGTCCGCTACTGGTCACATGATCACTGGTTCAATCATAGACAGGCTTGATTGCTCAGCCTGCATGTCCCGGATGTGTAACCTGATTTTTTTTATCTTTTATTTTGTTCTGAATTCAACGTGTCGAATTTGAGCCTCCGAAAATATATAGTTTGAATTAATAACTTGATTTTTTTTTTACTTTGAATTTGGTAGCTATCGTGAACATGAATCGATGTAAAATGATATTTTGGTAACATAAAAAAACGAACACGAAAATGAGTCGATAAGATAATCTAAAACAAGATATTTAATTAACTCTTGAAACATAAAATAGTAAAAACATACACCAACAACAATACATGACATTACAATGAATTAATTTGGGTCGTCTTTGACCCATGTTATGAGGTTAACATCACTTTTTTACTTTTTAGTGCCGAGACCAGTTTATTATTTAAAGGTTTGTACTGACACCCAGTGGTCAAAAAGAATATTACACGCCAATAAACCACTTTATAAAATAAAAAGACTGAAATTCACATCTGAAGTTAATGACTAACTAGAGCATTAGCAGGTGGTGCTACATACTGCAGACAAACACCATATAACTTTACAGATTAAAAAATGAAAGTTATAAAATATTCCTAATGGGTGTTATGGACTTACAGGGGGACTACAATATGGACACATAACTTGTTCTGGGTGTCAAGTTTGGGAACTGCTGCTTCATCATTAGCGATTTAAGGTATTTAAATAAGGTATTTTGAAATCACCTGAGCAGGTGAGGAATATTGGTGTTTGAATATTGATGCAACCCTAACCTCAAATACGATGTAACCCTGTTTCATGCTCTTTAATATCTACAATATATAATCTATAAAGTGAATTTTTACTTTTCGGTGAAGGAATGTTCGAATTTAGGGCTTATTTCAGTTGATATGTTTGATATTATGCTTTCATTTTGAAGTTGCACAAGTTACTATGTTAAACAAAAGCCCCAGACATAGTAAACTATGGCTTCTTAGTCATTCTATTCGCATAATATATAATGAGCTTTGTTTTTTGATATATGTTGTTTTTTAAACAACTGAAATTAAAATAATTGTCATGCTAATAATAATAGTGATTGCTTGAGGATATCGGAAATAATAAAATATATATTTTTTAATTATACCATGTCACTGTTATATGCTCATTGGGAATAGATTCTTAAAAAATGAGTGTCCAAAACGGAACGTGAGAATATATTTTCTGTTTATGATATGATATGATATTTTCTATATGATATGATATGTGCTACCCATGAACTTCTGTATTTGCGTCATCATCATTTCTCAAATGAACCATATAATGAACCATTGCAACATTTGATGTAGATTAGGTTGAAGTGAGCACAGTACTTGTAATACCAAGCTTGTCCAGCAGAGGGAAGCAAAGCCAAAATATTTTGTTTACTTAGTTCGGTGCAAAAGTTTCATGTGTGCTACAGAACTACGCATAAATGCTTATTTTTTATTTATTGACACTTTTGAATCCCATTGAAATTGAGTCACAAATTATAATAAACACTTTTTGATACACACAAATTAAGGTAATGAAATCAAGACTAAAAATGTACTATGAATAAGTTGATTTTTATATGGCGTCTACTTTGACACTTAATATTATGCCACTGTATGCATGCATAGCTGTCTTGTTGGTTAGAAGGTTTGTCGTGCTCATGCTAACATTGTTTGCTGATATAAAATATGTAGATTTTTCTATTTTTGTAAAATTCAGCTGTACAGTTCGTGTGAATTTACTAGCTGCGTGGGACACACACTAGTCATTGTATTTTATATTTTATCTGCTATAAGATTTTTATACTCCTTTCTTACCCCTTTCACTGAATTAAAATTAGTCTCTTGAGGACATCTACTCCTTGTTCTTTTAACTTCCCTTTCCAAATGAATGAACTAAACTGTTTTTCTGCATAACTGAACATTTCCACCTGTGTTTAGAGTTAACCAGAGCCCCAAATCTAATCAAGAAGTTCCCTGTAAACCATGAAGAACTTGTTTTTGCTTCAAAATCCCATAAAACATCTCATTAGGGATGCTTGTTGGTCTGAGGGTTAGAGACATGTATCTGGCCAAATGATCTTGTTTTTACACAAAGGACATGATTCTAAATCTATTTATACCTAATAGTACATGGGAGACAGGGCAAACAAAACAGCGCTGCTTTTGTTTTGATCGACTGGGTTATTTCTCAATTCAGTCTCAAACAGAATGAGATGTTGGCGGTCTTAGGATTTTTATGTGCAGGCTGTTCTTTTTATCGGACTATCTCACATCTTACATGTGGCAACTTATCAGATTAATGATGGTGGTATGAGTAATTATTTTTGAAAACCCCAAAGTAAATTCTCAGAGGAAATTTTGCATTTTGGGTAGTGCACATGTAAACATGGCGCCTCACTGAGAGTCCAGAACAAACACATATTTTGGGAAAAGGTTAAATCAGGATACAATTAAGTATTTTGACCTTAACTCTACTGGAAACCAGGGTTTCCAAGCTAAGAGCATCATGATGAAATATGTTATGTGTGTGTGTATTTTTGACACAGCAGATGTAAGAAAATAAATGTTTTCAAATGTGTTCCAATAAGTTACGACCAGAAAATGTACATTTGCAGAAATCTATGCAATGATCCTTACACACATGATCCTTACTCAATGTTCAACCACAACTATATAATTCATCATTTCCCGAGACACTGTGGGGAAGTGGGTGGAGGATCCTGGAGACTCTGGAAGATCTGGTTTCTTTCAGCATGACAGATATGAGCTCTCATCGTCTGCCTTGAATTTTTAAATCAATTGTCCAGAGAAATTCAAACTTGCTCGTCCATAAAACAGACCGCCCAAGGTTCAATATAAAAAGCTTTTACAAAGAGAACGTTGGTGGATGTTCAACTCTTTCAACGAGAGACATGTGAACAAAGCAGCTTTACAGGGACCTGTGTCTAGACGCTCAGGTATAGGTGACAATGACAAGGATACTAAGACTCACAGGAATACATCTTGATATAAACCAGACTTCACCTTGACTGGAACTTGTCCCTATGGGTGACACCGGATGGAGGGATTTGGATGTTACAGTAAACTCACAGTGAGTTAGTAAAGGAAATGTGAACAGTCCCGACAGAGCTAAAAATATTCCAGATGTTGGTATGGAATATTCTGCTGAAGAGTCTTGAATGGTGCTTAGGTGGCCCAGCAGATATAATACATAACTTTCTTTCAGGAGACCCACATTTTGTGTATGACTTTTTACATGAACATGCATCTTACACATACAACATGAGACAAATCTGCATTTGTGTGGAATATTTATCAAATCCACCATGAAAGCAATGATATACATCTATGGTAGCTGGATTTTCTTCATTGTTTCACTTGAAACTGCAAGTTTTTTCCTATTCATATGAGAAAGAACAAAACTGCCTTTGCACTGGCGGTTCCATTGCTTCCTATTATTATTTGTATTTATTTTTCTGTGTGGCCCATATTTTTCAACCCAGGGTTTGAAGAACACTGCTGTAGCCTTTTTTTTTCATTACATTTTCAACATTTGGCAGACACCTTTATCCAAAGCGACTTACAGTAGTTACAATATACAGTCTGAGCAATTGAGGGTTAGGGGCCCAACAGCCTGGGTGGGAGCTCAACTGACCCGATAGAAAATGCAACACCAGCCTTACTTTGGTTGGTGAGACAATACTTAGGGAGTAGTGTGGTAGATGTGATTAGCTGCCTCACACATGTAGTAAGAGTCAAGCAACCTGCAAATAGTTAACTATTTACAGTCTTGTCCATTTTATACTCAACTCAAACTCAAAATAAGCTTTATTGGCATGACAAATAAGGGCATCCATTTTACCAAAGCTCAGTTACTGAAAAAATACAAATTCAACTCTGATATATATACAAACAGTTACAGACACAATAAATTATAAACAATTATGATAAAAACAGTGCAAAGAGTAGTATAAAATAATTAGATAATTAGTAATACATTTGTTGTGTGTGTATAAGAGAGAGACCTGAACTAATATCGAACCCTCCTACAAACCCATTTCCATATCTGTCTTACAGTGCACCTCGTACTTCAGAGGCTCTTTTTAGATCCTATTCGGGGAAATTGGGATTTCTTTTGTGAAGTGCAGGCTAGCTGAATAATGGAGTGAAACTTAATACAGTAAGTTTGCACCACTGAGTTCTTTCAGCTTTTGTTCTCTGTGCAGTGGGCAGGGCAGAATGGGTGACTGCCTGGGGGATGCCAAATCACTACAGGTACCTCTGGGGTGCAAGTGTGTGTCTGTGATGTTTATGCATCAGAAAGAACTAAGGCATATTTAGCAAAAGCGCTATTAGGGTTGGTAAAGTCACCGAACAAAATGTCATGTTAGCAACACTGACGTAACATCATTCAAGGCCAAATTCACTATATATCTTGGTGTGAAACTCTGACAAAATGTCACTGATGTTGGGGGCTATTTGTAATGACGTGCCCTATGATTGCAGTCTCCTTAATTCCCTAGACATTAATCCAGTTGAGCATTTGTGTGACCCCCTCGATGGCCGTGTTGGTTCTATGAATCTTCCCCCATGCCCCTTCCAGCAGCTGTTGGATGTACTGCAATCAGCATGGCTCCAGATCGCTGTGATGACCTACCTGGACCCTATTGAGTCTCCGCTTACAATGGATATTTACTGCTGCTAAAGTAAAAAGGCTCACCAGCAACAAGCGCAAGTGCGAACTAACCTACCGCACTGCCTGCATAATGAATATATTTTTATTTTATTGCACATATATACATTTCCTAATTAAAGGTTCCCATCTAGAAAACTTTCTGTGAACCTACTGTACAGCTGTGTTTTGGGTTTACTGATGTATGTTTTCTGTAGGCGAGGAGAGGTGTTGAAGACCAGGATTAGATTCATTATTCATGTGTTCACGTCTTTACTATTCATAACCTCAGGCAGAAAGAAAACATTGATGATGTTCTTGGTAATCCAGCTGTTCTGTCTCAGGAATTTGGCTGACTTGTGGAGGCCCAGCAGCTTCTGCTCCACAACATGTTCTGCTTCTGTCTCGGCACATAAAACCTACAAGTATGAAGATCTGGAAACGATGTTAATAATGCGGTGATTCAGTTCTTTGCTGAGAAGATTTGTGAGCCGTTCTAACCCTAGAACAGTGCACGCTTAATCCAGCCAGATGAGAGCTTTATCATCATTGCTTCCATTTTCAGGATGTGTTTGATCGTTCTCAGCTGGATGAAGTTTGGAGAGAGAGAGAGTTAGAGAGAGAGAGAAAAAAATTATTTGACAGATCTAATGGATCTTAAAGATCTAATGGGACTGGGTTAAAATGATAAAACTGGATAAATTCATGATGTGCTAAAATACATTTACTTTGTTACCCCTTCTCCACCAACGTTGAATGGATCCGGTTCCGGTTTGCAACTGGGTTTTTTACCCGGCTCCTTGTGTTTCCACAATGAATTAGTGGGCTACAGAATATTTTGTTTTTCCGTGCGAACCGTGACGCCACCTGTGGGCTTGGAGTTGTAGAGGTTTGGTGCTGTTGCTAAAGAACCTGAACACTTCATGTTTTAAAGTTGATTAAATTTTGATCCAATTTGCTGCTGATATTTTTAAAATGTTGAACTGTGTAATGGGCAGTAAAAGTGACCCAGACCCTGACTGAAAAATCAGACCCAACACATAATCACCACATTATTCTGATGGTTTGTCAGTCAGGTTTTTGTAGTCTCAACAGAAGCTCATGATGACAATTCTCAAGCTTCAGTTTATCGGGAAGGGTGAACCGATATTTACTATTCATTATTTTTAATGTGGGAGAAGGCTCACTTACACAAATAGGTTCCAAAACTGTCCAGTAGTGGCCCTCATGAATGAAACCGAGTACTCGCCCAAATTAAATGTTTTTGGTTTCTTCAGAAAGGTACAAGAGGGAAATAAAAAATTCTAGATTAGCAGTGCTTTGGGTGGGCTGGGGAATAGTTATTGTAAAAAAAAACTGCAAACTAAAGGAACAGTGGTAACATTTTCTGTCACTCATGTTGACCTGTTTGAATGTCAACTCCAAGTGGCCTAAAATTGTTGTGGCCTAAGCCTGATGTTGCATGAACTATACCCAAAAAAAATGAAATGAAAGTTGCCGGGTTTTTAGGATTTTATAATACCCTTTTGCAGACTTTTGACATCCAATAATTTCTTGCATTATGTAAAAAAATAATGTAAAGTGCACACAGTCCTTCACTGTTAACATAACACACTTTTATTAACACTATAGAGAACAACAATACAACTTTTAGAACTAGAAGTAGACATGTTTATAAAAAATAAATCCAAATTCCAATGGTATCAATACATTCAATACATAATTGACGATTTCCTCAGCTCAAGAGGATCCCAATGATTGGTCAAATTTGTGGGTAATCGCAACAAAGTGAAATCCTGGAGGGTTTTCAATGTGTCGTCCCCCTGCCTTACAGCAAGAAAGTATTGCGTCCCCTGTGTAATCTGACTATATGTCCTGTAGCTACCCTGCCTCCCTCTCTTGGACCAATAGTTGTCTCATCCAACTTTAAAACATCCTTCGTATTAACTGAATGAGCATTTGCACAGTCCAGAATCTTACTGAAGGTCTCTCAGAACAGTAGAGGCTATACTGGGCTTTGGATGGAGATATTTGCGGTCAGGTGTTACCATACTTTTTTCTGGACCTCCATCATTGTTGCTTCCCACACACTTCCTCTTGTGTGTTTTCACTGCCACTGATCAGTGAAGCATGGTTATCCAAGTAACATCAGTGGAGCTGTGTGTGTGTGTGTGTGTGTGTGTGTGTGTGTGTGTGTGTGTGTGTGTGTGTGAGGGGGGATCGCCAACATGATCAGACTAGCTTTCAGAAGGTCAGCAGCAAACAGAAAAACATGGGAAAAGGGCAACATGGGGAACAGGGAGTAAAATTCTACTGACCATTGAAACGGGCTATAGGAAAAAGTTTGTGAACCTTAAAGAATAAGCTTTGTAACAAACTGCTTTAATCACTGTCTAATATAACACACGATGTTCCCTGTTCAACTATTTTGGGCACTCTAAGGTTGTTTTTGAGGGCACTCTGAGGTTGTATTTTTGAGGGCACTCTGAGGTTTGTGTTTTTGTATAGAATTGATGTACTTTCTCTTTGTTATAGAGTTACAGGTCGCATTTCCCAATGCAGCGGCAAAGTGTGTCAAGTAATAATGGTTTCATGAAAACAAATTGAAACATGGACTCACTTGAGATGAATGTGGGTTAGTTGTAGCCTTGAGATTAAGGGACTGAACTAGTAATAAAAAGGTTGCTGATTCAAACCCCACCACAGCCAATTTGCCACTATTGGATTCTTAAACAAGTCCATTAACCTTAATTAATTGGATCTTATCACTGTAATTCAAAAATGTACTTTGCACCATTACAAGGATTGATGTCTGGCTTTTCTCTGCATACTAGAGTTTCCGGTTGCATTTATATTTTCAGCATTTAGCAGATGCCTTTATCCAAAGCGACGCACAGTACTGTTACAGTATACAGTCTTAGCAACGAATTTTAAGGACCTTGCTCAAGTATCCAACAGCAGTAACCTAGCAGTGGTGAGTTTTGAACCGCCGTCCTTCAGATTACTAGTCCACTAACTACTGGGCTACGTCTGACCCATTTCTTGTTGCAGCGGCAGACAGTGTCAAGTAACAACAGCTAATCCTTAGCCCATATGCCGTTTTGTATGACATATTGCAGTTTCCTTTCCGAAGTTGTAAGGTTGGAGGTGAAGCTTATTGGTGTTGGCTGGGTAGCAATGGGAAAGCAAAAATAAAACATTGAATTGCTGATCTGGGACTGTATGAGTTCCTGTGCTGGACACAAGAAGAGAATGCATGTCCAATGTTCTCACACTAAAGTCTGCTGCCGTGGATAAGACAGGTCCTCTGTTTTATTATTATTATTATTATTATTATTATTATTATTATTATTATTATTATCATTATTACTAAGGACAGAATGTGTTGAACAATAGTCATGGCTCAAGTTTTTCTCCCATTTATACACACTCACTGAGGGATACTCACTGAATCCCTCATCCCTTGCAACATTTATGAGGAATCTCTTGCCAGTAGCAGAGCTGAGATTCTAACTCAAGATGCCGGCTCTGGTGTATTAGCGTGTTTTTTACTGCTGAGTCATCTGAGTACCTCACGAGCATGACAGTTTATAATGCAGTTCTGTCAGAGAGAGTTTGGAGGTGAAATTAGCAGTTCAGACCTGTTTGATAGAAATCAAAAACAAGTAAATGAACACCAGATTTGTTTAACAGCAGGACTTTGACATGGTTTTAAGATTCCTAGAGTCTTTAACTTGCCCTGAGTGAAAAAAAATAGATCTCAGTCTGTGCGACCATCCACCTCAGTGCTTCTCACCAAAATGTTCAGCAAGTTTGCTTTGTTTCCATTGATTCCATTGATGTTTTTTTTTTTTTAAATATTGTTAATATTATGTTTTTTGCTGTTGTTGTTGATAGATTGTAGGTTAAGCTCATTGGTGTTGACATGCGTAGTAATGCTCAAGCAAAAAGAAAATACTGAAGTTGCTGATCTGGGACTGTCTGAGTCCCCATGCTGGAGCCACTGAGAGGTTCCTCTGACCCCCCGACACATTCCCAGTTTCTCACACTACAGACTGCTGATGTGGATGCAGTAAGACCTAACAAAACAAATCTGCTCTGTTGATATGAGCAAAGTTCTTCTATTTTTTGCGCTCTGTAAAATGTGCTGATGTTAGTGGTCCTGCAGGATCAGGTCATGTAGCGTGTCCCAAACCACCACTTGGAGAAAATGACAAGAGATTTGACAGTGTAACAACCAAGTAAGGGCAAACACCCTGGGTGGAACACCTAAAACCTCTAGATGGGATCCAATAAACTGCTAGGATCTACGCACACTGCAATAAGGTCCTGATTTCGATCACTGTCCCAGTGTAATCTCCCCAAGTCTGTGTAGGGTTCCATCTTTATACACCTTTATACAGTACTGGGACCAGGCAACCAGGCAGTGGTGAGGCTTAAACCAGTGATCTTTTGACTACCGGTCCAGTACCTTAACCACTAAGCTAAAACTATTTACTTTTCCTCAAGTCAGATTGGGCTTCTTTCGTTGTCTCCCATCTCTCATCTAGGTGGTTTGGATTTACAAATGTATTTTAATGCACAGTGATTCTAGCATAGCCTCTTTTTAGATTTAGATAGGCTCTCAGTTCATAAAGACCCTGTCAATAATGATGTACTTGCAGAACATGGAAGAATATAACTAGATCAGCATTATTATGATTTAAAAGCTATTTATCACGCAAACATAAGTTCATTATATTTCAATTAGCCTCTACTGGTGAAGGACTGGTGAGTGGCTGCAGACCGAGCATATCCTCCCAGACATCTCTATTTCCAGACGTAAAATTCCAGCTCCTTCTGATGGATCCCCAGACGTTTCCAAGCCAGCTGGGAGATATAATTTAATTCTGCAGGTCCTAAAGGTCTCGACCCAGTGTGAAGCGCTAGAATTAGGTCCAGCCCGAGCCAGAAAGCTACGTCCAACCACAAAATCAAGTACCTCAGTAATATTGCAATAATAATGTCGACTGGTTTGAGTTTACAGAGTGTGTGAAGTGGCTGTTTAAGCTATAAAAACATCTGGTGAAACAATTCTAGACCTCTAGACCTTCTAGATCACAAGGGTTCAGGGAAGCATCTGGGCATCAGCATGTTTCTTTTAAAACAACATTTATTGTAAAAAAGAAAAAAGAAAGAAAAGAAAACTCTGGGCTTTTTGATTTTATTGCTTCTGACAGCTGATCAGTTTTGCTTGGCTCACTAAATAGCCGCCACAATTCCCAGAGCCGATCGTTTTACTTGGACGTTCTCATTTCTCAATCTGCCCTGTTTGTGATTTTCAAAAATGTCGACCCACCATCTTTCGTTTAGGGACATTTTGAAACTCTTTAACGAGGAACAAAAGTTTTTGATGCAGTAATGAACTGATTAAAAGAAGCATAAAAGAAACATAAAAGAATCAAAGTACCAAAGCTGAACTACAGCTATTATGGGGTGTTTCAGGTTTGCAGTAGCAAGTAGCTATCAAGCTATTAAGTGGTCCAAAGGAGGATCGTTGGTAAACTAAGAGATGGACTGATGTGGTCTGATCTAACAGACGAGCAAGCACAATTGTAGAGGGACCAACACAATATTATGAAGGTGGTCATAATGTTATGCCTGACTTGTGTAAATTCTCATGGTTTTAGCATGGGATGTCCATGGGAAACTCATGGTCAGGTGTCCACAATCCCTTCAAGTTGTATATGTGTGTGTGTGTGTGTGTGCGTGCGTGTGTGTGTGTGTGTGTGTGTGTGTTTGTGTGCGTGTTTGGGATTTATTTAAGATCTGATCTGATCACATGATCATCAAGTACACACACCACCCCTCAGTTTCATTTCAGTAAGTGTATTCTAGAGCTTTTTTGTACTCTGTGTTAATGTCCTGAGAAGGATTAAGTTTTTGACCCCTGGTTACAACATCACAGAGGAGCTAAAAGGTCTTCAGTGGCAAAACCTCTGCTAATCCTGGGAATCCCTGAGAGTTGACCCCATCATTGTGAGAAGCAGAGGTCAGCTCTGAGTTACGGCCACACTGGGGCTCGGTAAACCCATCACTCTTTATTAGAGAGTCATGTTCACACGTTCTCCTCTAATCCCCCCTGGAACTCTCACAAGTTTATTCAATTTACACACTATTACAAAAAACTAACAGGTAAAATAATGTTACAGTAAAAGTTCACCTTCTTTTGAAATCCTTAACTGTTTTTACTAATTAAATAATTAACCATTCTATTAAAAATATGTAATAATGATAATCATCAAACTTAAAATTAAGTTAATAGTAATAGTAATCTAACATATAATACATAAAATATTAATTATACGATTAATAATAAAATGAAAATCGAATATTACATTAATAATAATAACAAAAATAACATTAGTAATCCATAATCCATGATGAAAATCCAACTGATGAAAATGGTAACTAACTGTCCTGTCTTGAATGTAACCAATGTGTAAAATCCTTAATAAATCAATAAATATTTTAATTGAGCTGTTTATAGCACAAGAAACGCTGCAGTTTTATCTCACCACAGAAACACCTGACTAATCGTACTCTGACCTGCTAAAGAACTTTTTCGAGTGGATCTCTGAAGCTGGGCTGATTTCAGGAACGTCCCAGTGGGCGTGTTTGCACCGTTTCTCTGTGTGTCTGGTCTTATCTCTAAATCAGACCCTACACCTGTCGGCTTGACCCGGGCCGACCACACGTTTGAAAGTTTGACCAACTGTTATCTGTGGTCTCATCTCTCACCTCATTAACAACTCCCTCGAGCACACGAACATTCCCCTGTCTCTCAAAACTCCAGCATCAACACCAGTTCTGAGGGAAACAGGCCTTTAAACTAAGGCGCCACACCGCTGTTCCCTCCCTACATTCCCCCAGTGCTTACATGTAAGAAATCTCACTGTCATCCGATTTGAGCCCACTAATCAGATGTTTTATGCAAATAAATCTGATATTTTGTGCTTCCTGTGATCTGCACTAGTGCAGAAGTATAATCAAATAAATAAAAGCAAGTAAGTCTGAACCTGTGTGGGTGGAGGTTTGGCTGAGATGAGAGACAGAGGCATCAAATTGCCTTCAGCACTGAGGAAGTTGTGACGCTCCCTAGTCATTCAGTCAGAAGATCACTCAGAATTAAGCATTTCAAGGGATCTAAGAATTTAGACACACCCTCTTCTTGGGAGTGTAGGATGATGTCTCTGTGTAGAGAGATCTCAAGCTTTTTAGACAGACCCACAAAGATTAATTAGGCTCTGTTGGCATTTATA
>JAYDZG010000008.1:17247120-17257570 GCA_034509265.1 Microcambeva bendego | reverse complement strand
AGTTTTAAAAAGAAAACCGTGATGTGGGTACGACACCAGGTCACAGCAGGTCTGAGCTGTTTGATCACACTGGATGTATCATTGTAAAAATGTTTTCTGATGTTGTGAAAACACTGAGCTGTATTTGCACCCACAACACTGATATAACACTGACAGGGATGTCAAGGGACAGAAAAATGGACAAATTCAGAGGTAGGTCATCAGTTCTTCAAATCCATACATGAAGGTTTGCTGTTATTATTCTTCAGTTTAGTTCCTTTTCTTGGAGGCTGTTGGAGCCTGACACAGCTCTTCAGCGGACGCAAGGCACACAGTAACACCCTGGATGGGGCGCCAGTCCATCTGAGTGTTATTATTATTATTATTATTATTATTATTATTATTATTATTATTATTATTATCATAGATTTTATTTTAATTATTATTATTAATGACATATTTATAATAACAGTAAAAAATAAAAAAAAATACAATAACAAAAAACACAATAATAATAATAATGTTATCTATAAAACCAATAATCATGTTTTAAAGAATCTGTAATGTTTTACCGTTGTTTTATCGTGTTCTGGGTTACTCACACACACTCACACACACACACACACACACACACACACACACACACACACACACACACACACACACACACCTGTTTGCTGATTATCAGTGTTATTTTAAAGCTTTCTGCTGATATTGTGTTGATCATTCTCTGTTATCTATTTTATTTCCCTTTTTTCTGTAGGTCTGTGTGGATGAAGACAAGCTGATGCAGAACGATAAACATCAAGGTTACAGGCAGGAGATGGAAAGATGGCAAGATTACGATCAAAACTACGACCCTGAACTTGGCCAACATGGAACTTCTCAGGTTTCCTACCTGACATCCAACAGCCTCAAGCAGATCTGGGAGTCCATGACAACTGGTGAGGAAATGTTCCTGATCTTACATTTTCAGATGGAAAATCCTTCATATATGAAGGCTGGTTTATGGTTAATCAGATGTGTTCCTTAGAGCCTGTGAAAGATTCCCAAAAGTCCTTGGTATCTTTCAACACTTGCTTTACTGTGGACAACCCCCATGTTTCATAAGCTTCTCGTCTAATGATTTGTCTTTTTTGTAATATGACCTAGCCTGACATGCTTCATTCTTGAGATCTCTGTTTGTCTGTCTGCGTATAATGTGGCCAGGAGAACATTTGACACCACATGTGGTGATTCTTGTAGGAAAAGCTGGTTGTTTGGGACCTCATCCTATAACCGGTGTGTTTGGAGGGACCTGAGATGGGCTGGTTTGTCTGGTTTGCTGAAGCAGGAATGTGAGAGTTTGTGTAGCCGCACTGCTGTTAAGATAAGAGCAGTAAACGACCAAGTCTCCACTTACTCAGAGTTCCTCTCCACATTAGTCCCACATGGATGTTCCTCTGTTGTGTCTCTCCTGATAACCTGGCTTCTCAGTCGTTTTCCCTTTTTTCGTTTGTGGATTCGCATTCTCAGGGCTGGTGATGTTGGATAGAAAAGAGCGAACGTTGTCCAGTATCTTGGAGAAGATCGTGGAAGAGATGGTGGAACAGAAGGAGATCAGAGCTGATCATAGTGAAGCTATTCTTCAAGCTCTAATGCAGAACTGTAGGTAAGGTCAGAACTTTCAGAATTGATTCTGTGGAACCCTGGTAGCTCTTATGTCCAATGACATTCATTATGGAGGCAAAAATGTTGTCTTTATAATGGCAACAGCAAAATTGGAGACAATGAAAAGTCAACAAAGATCTATGAAATGACTTTTGGAGGCACATGGTCTAAAAAAGCCACTGGTCCATGATCACGTTCAACTGATCCTAGATCTGACCCCTGATCTCTGCCTTTAATCTTTCCCTCTCTTTAGCCAATCAGAGGAGACCCAGGCTCTGACATCATCCTTGGAAATAGAAGTGGTTGCACAAAGGGTAAGATGTTCTAATTATTGTTTCCACTAAAAAATAAAACCCTAAAAGTCTACTACTGGAATTATTGCAGCCAATTTAAACTCTGCATATTTTTTAAGGCGGTTTGAGAAAACCAGAATCCCCTTGAACCGTGAGGCTGTTCAGCACTGACACCATCACTGTAGCAAAGAAAAATGAATGGAATCTAGGTGCATGCAGGGTTCGAACGTTGCCTCTGGTACTTAATGATGCCTTTTAGAAACATGCAGAGGGTGGACTGGCTATTCTAAATTTTGCATTGTGTGTGAGTGGTGCACTGTCTATGGTGTGTTCTACCAATGTGCCTGGTAGTTTGACAGGCTCCACATTCAATGTGACTCTGACCAGGACAAAACTGTGACCCCGGTGGTGAAATAAATGAATTAAAAAAACAGAAATCAGTTCATATTAGAATGATTCATTCATTCAAGATTTTTTACATGGTTGTTACATGGTTGTTATTTTTGTGTTTGTATTCCTGTTAATTTTGGGTTTGTTATAATAATATTATTATAAATTATAATTTATAGATATATACAGGGAGTCATGGAAAAAATAAGAGACTTAAATTTTTCAGGTTAAGTTAGTTTACAATGTATGTGTGACTGACAAAAATGTGCAGCATTGTTTTTCCTATAACGTAGAATAGGAATTTATTTTTTTCGATGACTATATAAAGTAGTAGTGGTAGTATTGTGTTTATTAAAATCTCTGTTATTTTTTATAGTAATTATTTATTATTATTAATGTTATACAGACAGACATATCTGAAGATGTGGCCTCCATGATGCTTGTAGGTGAGTGTGATTGCAGTATATTCTATTGAAAGATCTAAATTAACCAAACTCAAAACTTCATCTCATCAAATGCTTCATAAATTTAATTTCCACAACTGACCAGATTTAATGCCCAGAATTGACTGGTGGGTGGTTGGGATCTACAGACACAATCAGACGTGATGTCTGTGTGGACTAGTCGAGGAATACAGATGGTATAGCGTATTCTGGGACCAGGATGATGAATCTGTGTGTGTGTGTTTTAGGAGCTCTAGACTTTCTGGAGAAGCCGACCATAGCATTTGTCCGCCTGAAGGAGTCTCAGGTTCTTAAGGCCTCATCAGAGGCACCAGTTCCAGTTCGCTTCATCTTCATACTGGTGGGACCAGCCAAGAGTGATGTGGACTATCATGAGTGTGGAAGAGCCACGAGAGCACTACTGGAGGATGGAGTAAGGTTCAGTCCTGAAGATCTGTGACTCTCCACTTTTTCAGGTTGCAGCAGTGGCCAAAACAGACTCCAACTCTCAAAGCAAATTTGTTTTTGAACAGGCACTCTAATTCAACAGGCACTCTAATTCATCTCAAATATGTTGAAGTCAGGATTCAGTGCCAATATTGTGTCACTAAAGTTCTTCCAGAGATTCCAGATCATCAACTCTTTATGGATGTCATAAAGAGTTCTCAACCTGTGGTCCATGGATCCTTGTCCTTCTGACAAATGCAGCACCCCAGCATGATCTATGTGAGAAATAGTTTTTGAAACCTTTCCCACTTTTGTCCTCTGGCTCATCCAGGTGTTCATCCAGGCCGCGCTCCAGGCTCAAAGTCGGACCGAAGTGAATGACGCCTTCACAGACTTCCTGGACTGCTGTGTGGTCATTCCACCCATGGAAGTTCAGGACAAAGACAGGCTCCTGTCCATCATCGGCTACCAGAAGAAACTCTTGCAGGAGAGAAACCGCCGATCCAAAATTCAACCCAAATTTGAGCCTTCATCCACACCACGCAAAAGTGAGTGAAGGTTTAGATCTTGTACATGGCTCCAGAGAAGTGAGGTCAAAAAGTATGTTGACACTCCTTAGCTCAGTTCAATGAATCTTACACTGTATACACGATGTTACATAAAGCCTTCACAAAGGAGCATTTGCCTACAAGTAATTATTAATATTATTATTATTATCATTATGTTTGAAAATCCTGGTTTACTAAACACAAAATACCTTTGCTGTAAATCTATAAACAATAAAATATAAAATGAATAATATTTTTTGTGCAGCGTCTTTCGTCGAAGTTCCTTCTCTTCCTGAAGATCCTCTGATGAGGACCGGGGTTCCATTCGGCGGTGTAATTCAGGATCTCAGACGACGTTACAGACATTACAAAAGTGACATCACCGATGCACTGAACACCCAGGTTCTGGCTGCCGTCATCTTCATCTACTTTGCTGCCCTCTCCCCTGCCATCACTTTTGGTGGTCTGCTAGGTGAGAGTGAAGTGAAATGTATGATTTATCTAATAAAGCCAAAAGTATGTTGACACTACTGCTAAATACTGAGCTCCTGACATTTCAGCCACGTTTATTTAGATAGATAGACTGACAAGCAAGTAGAGATAAACAGACATACATACATACTGGTAGACAGAAAGATAGGTACAGTAGGTAGAGATACACAGAAAGGAAATGATAGAAAGCCAGGAAAGGTAGGTAGATGTCAGACATGTAGATAGGTGGAGGTAGACAGGTAAAGACTTACAGAAAGGTAGGTATGTATGTAGGTAGGTAATTAGAGACACATAGGAGAGAAAGACACACGGGTGGAGACAGACAGAATAGATATAGATATAGATAGACAACAGAAAGTTTAGAGCAAATCTCTTGGTATTTGTTCCCGGCAGGACAACATGTTCCTCTGTACACAAAGCGAGGTCCATGAAGACATGTTTTCACATGTTTAGTGTGATAGAATGTCCAGTGGCCTCCACACTGAACCTTTGGAATGAATTATAGTCAGACCTTCTTTTCCATCATAAGTTGCTCACCTAACAAAAATCCTACGGATACATTCTTACATTAAGGAGCAGCCAATCCACCTACTGACTGTGATTAGAAAGTAGAGAGAATTACCCACATGGCCGAGTTCATTCACTTGTCACATGAATATAGCAGTTTGGTATGTTTTTTAATGTCTGATTTGCTTCCCATAAACACTCAGAATGTGAATTCAATGCTTTAAATGCAAACTGTTGTTGAAGCTTTAAAAAGTGCTGTTGTGAGAGAGCATGTGGGTTTGATGCAGAGGCTGGCATCCTCAGAAACTCTGTGTGTCTGAGTGGCACCTGACCCACCCTGCCCTTACCGGGATAAATTATTTTTGAAGTCATCCGTGTTGGTTTGTTGTCTTGTAGCTGATAAGGTGGACAACATGATGGGGGTGTCAGAGCTGATGTTGTCTACAGCGGTGCAAGGCATCATCTTCTGTCTGATCTCAGCCCAGCCTGTCCTAGTTATCGGCTTTTCCGGACCACTGCTGGTGTTTGAAGAGGCTTTCTTTGGGGTGAGATTTATTTATCAATTATTTATATTATGTCATGGATAATTTCTGCAACCGTGAATGTTTGTTGCTGGGAAAAATTGTGCAGGATGTCCTCATTCTTTACACACATTTCTTGAATGTTTAGTGATGCATGTCCATGTGGTTTTCTCTCAGTTCTGTAAATCTCAGGACATTGAGTATATCGTGGGCCGAGTGTGGGTGGGAGTCTGGCTCATCGTCATTGTCCTGCTGATTGTGGCAGCAGAGGGCAGCTTCCTGGTGCGATTCATCTCCCGTTTCACCCAGGAGATCTTCTCCATCCTCATCTCCCTCATCTTCATCTACGAGACCTTTGCTAAACTCGTCAGGGTACAACACACTCTCACTCTCTCAGTTAAACATTTACATTTCAATGTTCTGCATGTTTCAGACTTTTATCCAAAGCAGCTTACGGTACTGTGATAGGACATGGTCTGAGCAAGTTAGGGTTAAGGGATGGGGATTGAACTAGCGACATTTTGTTTACCAGTCCAGTAACTTATCCACAAGGATAAAGCTGCCCCTTCTAGTGGTTTTTTCAATCCTATTGGTGACCAGTTTACATGAGAAGTGTGCACAGACACAACAGATTGATAGCTAGAGTAAACTGCTGCTTTGTTTAGCACTCAGTTTGAGTGACTGAGTAAAACATCATCAAGACGAATCTCTTTCTGATCCAAACTCTCAGATCTTCAAGGAACATCCTCTGAATCTGAACTATGAGCAGCTGGACAGGACGGTGAAGGACCCATGGCAATCTGTTGTAACACACAACATGGTTCTGGATAATTCTACGGGTAACAGCACCACGCTGACAAGCATCCGTCACCGCGCCTACCCCAACACTGCATTACTGTCCATGTGCCTGATGTTCGGCTGCTTTTCTCTCGCTTACTTCCTGCGCGTGTTCAAGAACGGACGCTTCCTACCCGGCAAGGTTCGCACATGACAATAACTTGCTCATTTGAGTGTACTTATTTTACTTAAAATAATTGCCTGTTGCTTCTCAGGTCCGTCGTTTGATGGGGGATTTTGGTGTTCCCATTGCTATTTTCCTCATGGTTGCTGTGGACATGAGCATCAATGACACCTATACACAGGTACACCTTGGTACTACTGGCTACCAGATGTGAACTGCTTGTTCTTTGTCTTCAACTCATCTACTGGGTTTGAGACCTTGACTCCCATCTTTCACCAGCATTGGCTTCTAAAAAATGCCATTAATGGCCTCAAAACTAATTAGGGTGGCAGGGGGGTTGCTGGAGCCTATCAAAGCTCTCAATGGGTGCAAGGAACACAGAAACACCCCGAACAGGGTATCAGTCTGCACATATCTTGAAACACAGAGGGTTTTTTCTGATTGTAAAGTTATAAACGATGACCTTACCCTAAGAAAGAACATGTCTTTTGGGCCATGTTGAGTCTTTCTGGAATAGGTCAGCAGGTCAGACACTTCTGGGTAGATTCACCTTGTAAATCATCTTGTAAATTTGGAGAGTATGACTCTCAATGTGGTCCTAGAGTGATCAAAAGCAGTAATTCATGTATAGACGACGCTACATTGTCATGATGCTTAGATCAACGACTTGTATCATCCAACATTTCATTTTTGATGACTTATTTAGCTGTTAGCATTATCTGCCAAAATCTTTATTGCTGCTCAAATGCCTGTTTTGTAGAAACTGGTGGTGCCGAAGGGCTTGCAGGTCTCAAACCCCACAATGCGAGGCTGGCTCATCAACCCCATGGGTGAGCACAAGCCCTTCCCTGTCTGGATGATGTTTGCTTGTGTCGTGCCCGCTATTCTGGTCTTCATCCTCATCTTCCTGGAGTCTCAGATCACCACGTGAGTCTCGATTCCTCCTCATCTCTTTTCATGGCGGAGTGACATTTGCTTTTTTGTCTGAGGAATGTTTGTTTGATCCTTTTCTCTCCAGGTTGATTGTAAGTAAACCAGAAAGGAAGATGGTTAAGGGTTCAGGTTTTCATTTGGACCTTCTCATTCTGGTGAGCATGGGGGGTTGCGGTGCTTTATTCGGGATGCCGTGGCTCAGTGCTGCCACTGTTCGGTCCGTAACCCATGCTAACGCCCTGACTGTGATGAGCAAAGGTCCCAAACCAGAAATCGAGAAGGTTCTGGAACAGAGGGTCAGCGGGATATTGGTGGCTATGCTTGTGGGTAAGTCTGATTAATGTAATAAAACAGGCTCTGAGAACCTAATGAGCTCCCTTGCTGCCTACTGCTTTCCAATTGGCTGCTTTAGTAAAGAGGATTCCAATAAGGCATTGAACGAATTTAGACGTTATACTTAGTCAGCAATTACATCAGTAGTTTTAACTTAGGAGACCTCACATCCCAAACCTTTCACTAGCTGACAAAATCTTCATGATTTTGATAACCTTGATCAGATTAAAAAATCAGTTTATTTATTTTAAAACAATTTTTTCTAAATTCCAGGCCTGTCCATTCTCATGGAGCCAGTCCTGAAGATGATTCCCATGGCAGCCCTGTTTGGGATCTTCCTCTACATGGGAATCACATCTCTCAGTGGCATACAGCTGTGGGATCGCATACAGCTGCTCCTTGTACCCAAAAAGTATCATCCCAATGAACCCTACACAACAAAGGTATGTTTCTACCTGAACATTTATCAAAAGCTTTTTTTCTCTTTAGTGTAGTCAGACCAATGCTGTGAGGACCCCTGGTGGTGCACAAGGAGGGGGTGACTTGACTAACACATTTGTTTGAAGTGTACTTATCCCTTTTCACACATGCACACATAAGCCGACTTCATGCATGGCGAGTTGGGCACCAGCCTCTGTACTCCTCCAGTTCGGGGCAGATGACCTGGGCAGCCAGATTCCTTACAAAACCCAAACCCTCTGTTTAATCTGGTAATTTCTTCCCATAGCAAACAGGAGTCCAGTCATGGCTGTTGGAGGGGGCCCAGCCCAGCGGAAAGCAAAGCCAAGACTCAAACCTGAGAGTTCAGAATCTTTGCATTGATGTGATGGGGACTTATCACACTGTGCACTCTCAAGCTTTTGAACTATTTGTCCTAATAACAATGTACTTTGTTGGTTTTTTAATTGTATATCTGTTTATTATTTGTATAAAAATGTTTTTTTTGTGTCCCTTTAGGTGAAGATGAGCAAGATGCACATGTTCACAGCTCTGCAGGTGGCTTGCCTGGTCATTCTCTGGATCGTGAAGTCAAGTCCATTCTCACTCGCTCTGCCCTTTGTCCTCATACTCACCATCCCGCTGCGAATGTTCCTGAGCCGCCGGGTCTTCAATAGCCTCGAAATGAAATGCGTAAGTTTGTATTTGCCAGTTTCCTTTATTTAATAAATTCACAGCTGAATTATTTAAGGGTGTAAAAGAGTAAAACCCATTAACTAAGCCAGTGGGTGAAACATCTTTATCAGAAATAGAGCAGATTAACCAGTAAACATCAGACATCAAGGGAGCTAATAATTCTGGACCAACAATACAATACATATAGCTCTGAAGTAAATGACACTAAACCTTAAATGATCTTATATTCACTTGTCAGCATTGCATGTTTTATTTTAACCAAGTTTTTATATTTTAATGCAGTTGGACAGTGATGATGCCAAAGTCACATTTGAGGAGGAGCCCGGGGTGGATGTATACTCAGAAACTCAGATGCCTTTGTAAACACCATCAAACTCCCCTGCTTTTAATTTGTATATAAATTGATGAAGTATGAAAAAAGAAATTGCATTTGCTCTGGTTTTGACTTTTAGTTATGTGCAACACAGGAACAAGAAATATTATAAATGTGTGACCAGTCGAAATATTGTAATCATATATAATTTTATCCGAGAATCTTATTTTTTTTTTTACATTTTACACTTTAGTGTGAAGTAGTGACGGTGGGAGAAGTGATTATCACTTGTGTCTTAGAGAGTTTATAGTCCAGATTTAGCTCCACCTGATTTCCACCTTTTTGGACACTCAAAGAAGCTTATATAAAAGGAAGTATGTAATTACTGGCTACACACTTAACCAAAAGCACTATGTGCTGATGGTATTAAAATGCTACAACAAATGTGGTGTGGTGTGGTGACGGTGTAGAACAGTTATGGTAATTCTTTATAAATAGAGTTTGAAACTTTTTGAAGAGTCTTCATATATTTTCTGGAGGATTGTCTCCAAATAGAGGAAGAACTACCACCATGGTTAGTATAATTATGCATAATGATTACATTAATGTCATGTATTATATAAGCTACATAAATGTACCTTATTCAGATGTATTACACTGTAATATTCATATCAGGAATCAAAGAGAATATTATATTAATAAAAACTTTATTTTACTACAAATGCGTGTGACATTTTAATTTGATTGAAGTGGGTTTGATCGTCATCTCAGGCTATATCTGTGAGAAGTTTGGTATGTTCTTGTTATGCATTCACCGACCAGGCACAACCTTTTTAGCACTGACAGATAAAAATAACATTTACATTTTCAGCATTTAGCAAATGTTTTCATCCATTTATCCAAAGTGACTTACAGTACAGTTTATAGTCTGAGCAATGAGGGTTAAGGGCCTTGCTCAAGAGCCCAACAGCAGCAACCTGGTGAGCAGTGGTGAGGTTTGAACCGGTGACCTTCGGATTACTTGTCCAGGACCTTATTTAATCATTACAGCTTCAGTTAGTGGCTGGAATATCATTTTATTCTCAGATAACAGGGAAATTGGGGGTATAAGGATTTGAGAAAGTTGAATGAGCATCTCAAAAGCTGTAGTGGTCTGCAGTGGTCAGAATCTATGAAAAGTGCTTCAAGAAAGGAGCACTGATAAACCCGGAAGGGAGTCACGGGCGACCATGGCTCACTGATGCACCTGGGGAGAGAACATTGGACCATGTGGTTCAGAAGAGCTGCTGTAGATCAATTTGGTTCTGAAAAAAAGGTGTAAGAATACACAGCACAGTTACAGGGCAGCAAAAGGGGGACCCACACAATATTAGGAAGGTGGTGATGATGTTATGCTTGATTGATGTGTGGATGTGGATGGAGGGGTGTGTGTGTGTGTCCTGTGTGTGTGTGTGTGTGTGTGTGTGTGTGTGTGTGTGTGTGTGTGTGTGTGTGTCCTCGCCAGGC